>CM055204.1:2999040-3046540 GCA_029224185.1 Karalla daura
CCACAAGACGGTCCACCTGCAGTCTTCCCTGACCTCGTCCATCTCCTCCGAGAGACTGTCGTCCCCACACACCTCCCCCACCCGCCAGAGACCTCTGCCCACCCAGTAAGAGAGAGAGAGAGAGAGAGAGAGAGAGAGCGAGCAGTGGACGGGCTGGCTTCACTCGGTGTGATTTCCCTCGACGACGACGACGACGACGATGAGGAGGAGGAGGAGGATGCGAAGCGGTTTAAGAGTTCACACCAGACACACGTGTGACACAAAGATCGACTGACCTGTGCCTCACGCTCCAAACACATAGTCCACTCGGCTCTCGACCCGTCTCCCCCTGTGAGTTTCCCTCTCGCTGAGTTTCCCTCTTCTTTTTGTACAAATGTGCCATTCGGGTGACTCCCCCTTTTAATAAACGACAGCACAAGGATCTCAAGCAGTTGTAATGTGTCCGGGCAAACTCCCCCCGGGGCCGGGGAAGGAATTCCCTCTCCCTCTTCTCCTCGCCTCTTTAAAGCGACGGTGTCCCGGCGGTCCCGGGGATGACCTGGTTCGGCTCGAAAAGGGAGGCTTGTCTTTTTGTGTTTGTTTTACCCTGCGAGAGCTTCGTTTCTAGTAGGACACCCGGTGAAGTTCGCGAGCCGCTATGACGGAGACCGGTCGCCACGGCGATGGCGAGGTCGCTCTGGTGACTCCAGGCGTCTCCCTGGCGTCTCGTCCCGCGTCAAGCTCTCGCCCCACGGCGGAGGAGAGACGCGTGCGTGCGTGTGCGTGCGTGCGTGTTTGTGTGTGTTACAAACCCCCCCCGAGAGGACGCCGGCGGAGGAGGAGAAGCCGCCCCGGGGCCTTTTTCAGCCCGGTGAGCGACGGGCGAGATGACACTGCCAGACCGCTTCGTTTTCCATGTCGCGTCGACCGCTGCGACGCGTCGAGCTGTGTAATAAAGGACGGAGTCCACGCAGTTTGAAGTCTCTACGTCCTCTCTACGTCTTCACAGTGAGGCTGGAGCCATCTGGGGCATCAGGGGTGACCCCCCCCCCCGGTTTTAAAACGCGAGAGCGAGGGACTGTTTGCTTTTTCTGCTGTATATATACACACACACACACACACACACACACATATACGTTGTCAATACATCTTGAATGTTCAACCAGAGGCCCACCACCACCACCACCACCACCATGCGGAGACCCGGACGTCAACCCTCTCACACTGAGGAGCTCGTGGGTCGGGGGAGGGGAGGGGAGGGGTGTGGGTTTGGGGGTGTGGGGGGGGGGGGGGGGGGGGGGGGGGGGCTGTGATACATTTTGAAATGGTGTGCAGTTATTGTACGAGGAACCTAGTGTTTGTGCAGACCGACGTACGTGAGTGAGGTTTTGTAAAAGTAATTTCAATAAAACTGGTCAGTATTCAGTTTTTTTTTCCCGCCCCCTTCTTTCGGCACCGTCACGAGGGTTTTTCTGCCACGGGAACGCGTTTTGGCGTTTTTGTCGCGTCGCCACACTGCTCTTCGACGTTCGACAAATGGGTGCAATCGTGGTTATCGAGCAGGACAGAAGCGGGCGCGCAGTCTCCATTTAAAGTGAACCACATGAAGCCCTCCGTCAATGACAGATAGATAGAGGGGAACTTTATTGATCCCTTAGGGAAGCTTTGTTCGGGGATTTCGGGTCCAACGCCGTAGGCTGGATGAACACTTAACAGAGCAGTAGGACGAAATACATCACGAGGAATAGCAAGTAATCATTGCAGATATTCATGTATCGTATCAAAACTGCTGCAGACTGTAAGAAAAAGGTGGCAACAGTTGTGAGAGATAAGTTCCTGAACTACAAACTGCAGTTTTCAGTTGTATCAATAGGTTAAGATGAACACCGGCCCCACTGAAGTCATTGACCTCACTGGGAATGAAACATCTGATAAACAATGAGCCTGTATTATGTGGAAGGTACTGTAGATAGGTATTGGTCGTCTTCTCCGAAGTAGGCAGACTGAGGGGCAAATCGATCCCACTTGAAGGCGGTGAATCGGTTTCACTCTGAGAAAAGTTTTAGTTTAGTCAGTTTAGTTAGTTTGACCTCCGAGGGGGGCTCTCCAGAGAAAACAACCGACAGCGGGTAAATTTAAGCAAAAAAAAAATCCATGCAAAAATCTTCTCAATGGCTGGCTCGATACTATTCTATTACGCTCTAAAAGTCATATTGACCAGCGAGTTTTATTGAGATCTGAGTTGAACCAGTGTGGCCGGTTTCACGCCAGCAGGGGGACACACGCTGCTCTACCCACTAAGGACACGTCACTACACTACTGCAACGAGACAGGGAAACGGAATTGGATTGACACCTCGGCAGCCAATCAGACCCCCGAGAGCGTGGGTCCGGCTGACTTTCAACCAATGAACGCGCGGTACGGCGCGGTGTGGGCGGGGTATGTCCACGGTAAAGGTTGTCTGTGAATAGTGTATGAGTAACAGGACCGGAGCGGGTGAGTGTTCATGAACATGAAATATTAGACCTGTTTACGCATTTGGGAGCTTCGCTCCCTATTCTAGGCCCGTGTCCTGCCGCCGCCGTGTGAAAGGTCACTCATGTTTTAAGATAAGCCTGAGGAGAGCCCCGGACCTGGCCTGAAACACCTCACAGCGGCTAGCAGGTTAGCCCGGCTAGCTGCACTCACTGTGGAAGGTGGATGGAGGCAGGATCCACAGTAGCATCAGTACATAGCGTGATGCTGAGCTGCCCCTGCGTGCAGTCTGAGCCGTTGCGATTGCATTTACTGAACACGTCCACCTGAGGTGTTTAAAAAGCTGGTTATGAAGTGTTGGCTGCGGTCCACCTCCATGCCCTGTGCTATGGGTGAGCCCGCTTAACATGCCAGTGCAGTGGGGTCTCCGCCGTGGGAATAGTTGTTAGGAAGTTATTGTGAATCAGATCTGCGTTTGATGCGGTGGTTCGTGTAAACTCGTGCAGGTTACGGGCAGAAATCCCTGCAGGAGCTCTCCCCCCCCCCTTGGCGGGTGCTTCCTGGTTCCTGACGACACATCTTGCTGCGTGGCCTTATCTGGTTGGGCTGGACATTGCTGGAAGTTGGCTCGCAACAGCTGGAAGACGCTCCGCTTTAGTCGTGATCAGAATCAGAGTGTTTCTCTCAGCGAGCGTCATACAGCTGTAAGGAATTTGACGCACGCGTCCGTAAGGTCCACGCACAGAATTTACAAATGCGAGAGTGACGTGATTGGCATCGCACGTGCGTTTTTATCACAACGGATCATGCCACCTAGTGCATGGTCCAACATTGTTTAGAGCGTGTAGCCATTGGGATCTGATTGACCCTCAGTGCGCACTGGTGCTTAGTTATACAGCTGTGAGGAAGTTGTGGTTTGAATGGGAACCAGGCTGGAGCGGCACAAGACAATGGCACACATGACGTTATTACACGGGATATGCTAATGTAGTTGTCATATACACTGTAGTGCAAACGTCACTGGTTATGGCAGATAAGGTCTGAGCATGAGGTTATGAGTAGGGGATTAGATTTAAAGAACAACAGTTGCAACTTGCTTTAGCCTGTATGCACATTACTGCACTTTGAACCCCTCATTGTGTCTCATGATGTCCGTCCTCCCTCCTCCTCCTCCTCCTCCTCCTCCTCCTCCTCCCGGCAGGTAGTACGGTGAGCTGTCCCCAACCCCGCCAAGATGACCAAACTGGGCTTCCTGCGTTTGTCCTACGAGAAGCAGGACACGCTGCTGAAGCTGCTCATCCTGTCTATGGCCGCTGTCCTCTGTGAGTCCACACTGTGTGTTCGTACGCGTCAGCTACGCCCCTGTCACGCCTCAGGCCCGTGTAACACGCCGATCCTTTCTCTCCCCCCCAACACCCCCCCCCCCCCCCCGTAGCCTTTTCCACCCGACTCTTCTCCGTCTTGAGGTTCGAAAGCGTCATCCACGAGTTCGACCCGTAAGTAACCGCACGCGTCCGTCCTCGCGCCCTCGCCTTCCGGGTGTCTGTAACCGACTGTCCTGACGCCCCGCCTGCGCCCCTGTCTCGCCTGCAGTTACTTCAACTACCGTACGACCCGCTTCCTGGCAGAGGAAGGATTTTACAAGTTCCACAACTGGTTCGACGACAGGGCATGGTATCCTCTGGGGAGGATCATCGGCGGCACCATTTACCCAGGTAGGGGTGCCTGTCCTTGCTCTGTCTGAACCGACAGTCTTAATGCCAACCTCTCTGGACCGCTCTTGACCCGCTACTCTGTATCCACCCCCCCACCCCACCCCCCACCCCCCACCCCCATTCCAGGACTGATGATCACCTCTGCCGTCCTGTACCACGTCCTCCACTTCTTCCACATCACCATCGACATCCGCAACGTCTGCGTCTTCCTGGCTCCCCTGTTCTCCTCCTTCACCGCCATCGTTACCTACCACTTCACCAAGGAGCTCAAGGTAGGTCGCCAAGCCGTTCGTTCGCTCGTCCCCCGAAATTTCTGCAGAATGCTGCGCATGAATTGGGATTCGCGGAGGTCACAAGCTCAACTGTGTGTGTGTGTGTTTGCAGGATGCGGGCGCTGGGCTCCTGGCGGCAGCCATGATCGCCGTGGTGCCCGGCTACATCTCCCGCTCGGTGGCCGGCTCCTACGATAACGAAGGTACGGGCCGACTCGCGCCACCCCCGGCGCTATCTGGGGCGCATGTCGCCACCGTGACGCTAACCAGGTCCCCGTGTGCCGTGTGACCCAGGTATCGCCATTTTCTGCATGCTGCTGACCTACTACATGTGGATCAAGGCCGTCAAAACGGGGTCCGTGTACTGGTCGTCCATATGCGCCCTGGCCTACTTCTACATGGTGAGGGCCGGAACAAGGTCTGCCTGACTTCCCTCCGGGTCGACGGTGGCCCTGATGAGCTGTGTGTGTGTATTGTGTGTGTGTGTGTGTGTGTGTGTGTGTGTGTGTAGGTCTCCTCCTGGGGTGGCTACGTGTTCCTGATCAACCTCATCCCCCTCCACGTCCTGGTCCTGATGCTCACGGGCCGATTCTCTCACCGCATCTATGTGGCTTACTGCACAGTGTACTGCCTGGGCACCATCCTCTCTATGCAGATCTCTTTTGTGGGCTTCCAGGTAAGACGGCGCACCCTGTTCAGAAGGATGTCAAACAAAACCTCAAAATAGCCCAAAACAGAACGAGCTTTGACCCTGGTTTTGCGACCTGCGGTCCACCTCACCGTCGCCCCTCCGTTCCCCACCAGCCGGTCCAGTCCTCTGAGCACATGGCGGCCTTCGGCATGTTTGGCCTGTGCCAGATCCACGCCTTCGTGGACTACCTGCGCAGCAAACTCAACGCCCAGCAGTTCGAGGTGCTCTTCAAGAGCGTCATCTCCCTGGTGGGCTTCATCCTGCTGTCCGTGGGGACCGTTCTCATGCTGACGGGTAAGGGGCTCGGCTCGGGGACAGGCCCGATCTGTTCTCAGTAAATGCGAGACATGCTCTGAAGGAGATGCGGCTTCACCCCCCCTCCCCCTCCCCCTCCCACAGGTAAGATCTCTCCGTGGACCGGTCGATTCTACTCGCTGCTGGATCCCTCCTACGCCAAGAACAACATTCCCATCATCGCCTCCGTCTCCGAGCACCAGCCCACCACCTGGTCCTCGTACTACTTCGACCTGCAGCTGCTGGTCTTCATGTTCCCAGGCAAGGCGGCGCAGTGGTCATACCGTGTGATAACTCACTGCAGTCCTCGCTGAGGATGCGGGCCGACTAACCCCTTCCCTGTCCTCGCAGTGGGCCTGTACTACTGCTTCAACAACCTGTCCGACGCCAGGATCTTCATCATCATGTACGGAGTCACCAGCATGTACTTCTCAGCCGTCATGGTAGGTCTGACGCCGTGGAGGCTGTCGCTCTCTTTTCCACATCACGTGGTTAATGGCTGTTCATCCCCTCCCCCTCCCCCAGGTGCGTCTGATGCTGGTCCTGGCTCCGGTCATGTGCATCCTGTCGGGCATCGGCGTGTCCCAGGTCCTCACCACGTACATGAAGAATCTGGACGTCAGCCGACCGGACAAGAAGAGCAAGAAGCAGCAGGACTCCACCTACCCCATCAAAAACGAGGTAAGGGGGGGGGGGCGTGATCCGGACCAGCCGTGCCATACCAGCGGACGTGTCAACCACCAGACGGCCCTGCGCTGTGTGTCTCTCTCTGCCAGGTTGCCAGCGGCATGATCCTGGTCATGGCCTTCTTCCTCATCACGTACACCTTCCACTCCACCTGGGTGACCAGCGAGGCCTACTCCTCGCCCTCCATCGTGCTGTCGGCGCGCGGCGGGGACGGCAGCCGCATCATCTTCGACGACTTCCGGGAGGCCTACTACTGGCTCCGCCACAACACGCCCGAGGTGCGGGGGGGGGGGAGGGGGCCCGCCGCCCCGGCACGCCCCCCAGGCCACCCGGGGGGGGACCCGCTCCTGACGCCGCCCTTTTTCTCCCGTGCTTGCAGGACGCCAAGGTCATGTCGTGGTGGGACTACGGCTACCAGATCACCGCCATGGCCAACCGCACCATCCTGGTGGACAACAACACGTGGAACAACACGCACATCTCCAGGGTCGGGCAGGTGAGCCGCCCCGCGGGCTGAGCGTCGCCGGGCCACTGGCTGGTGGCCCGTCGCGCTGACCCCGCTCCCCCCTGTCCGCAGGCCATGGCGTCCACCGAGGAGAGGGCCTACGAGATCATGCGGGAGCTGGACGTCAGCTACGTGCTGGTCATCTTCGGAGGCCTGACGGGCTACTCCTCGGACGGTGGGTCGGCCCGCAGCTCCTGCCCCAGCGCCCACGGGGGCGCGGAGGAGAGAGGGGTCCGTTCGGGGTGATTAACAAGGGGTCCGTTCCTCTTTTTACAGACATCAACAAGTTCCTGTGGATGGTCCGCATCGGCGGCAGCACGGACACGGGCAAGCACATCAAGGAGCACGACTACTACACCCCCACCGGGGAGTTCAGGGTGGACCGCGAGGGCTCGCCCGTCCTGCTCAACTGCCTCATGTACAAGATGTGCTACTACCGCTTCGGCCAGGTCTACACGGAGGCCAGTGAGTAGCTACCCAGCCCGTCTCGCCCAGTCCTACCCCCCCCCCATCCCCCGCATCCCCCGCATCCACTGCTAACCTCCCCCCTCTCCTCCGCAGAGCGCCCCCCTGGCTACGACCGGGTGAGGAACGCCGAGATCGGCAACAAAGACTTTGAGCTGGACGTGCTGGAAGAGGCCTACACCACGGAGCACTGGCTGGTTAGGATATACAAGGTGAGGCCCGCCCGTCCTCGTCGCGGCGCGTTCGCCTCGCTGGCCCCACCTCGGGCGGAAACTTCAACGGTGTCTTCTTTCCTCTTTGGCCCCCAGGTGAAAGATCTGGACAACCGGGGTTTGCCGAGGACATAGAAGACGCGTCATCCAGCGGTGAAACCAGCCTTTTTAGCGCACAGCACTGAACACCTCCCCCCCCCTCCCTTCCCCCCCCCCCCCCGTGGTCTGCAGATGAGAGGGGGAGAAAAAAAAAATACTTTTTATACCTTTTGTTCGGGGGAAATGGGGACTTGCATTCGAGAGATTTTTTTTTTCTTTTTGTTTTTGTGGATGATCTTCTCTTCTCCTTTCTTATTTTGCTATAATGAAACGTCTCATCGAGGACCAGCCGGGAGGTGGTGTCAAAACGTCCAGTCCTGTCGGAAAGTGTAATTTGCCACGCTGCAGCAGCAGTCAAAAAGCGGTGTTCGCCCGCGAGCACGCCGGGGGTTTTTACAACGTGATCGATTAAAGTGGGGTTAAACGTGACGAAACAGCGGTTGTGTGTGTGTGTGTGTGTGTGTGTGTTTTTTTGGGGGGGCGGTGACCACTGTAGCAAAAAAAAGTGACCCCAAAAAAAAAGTGTTTTCCTTAAGTGAACCACCCCGGGGGGATGATGGGATGAAGGCAGAGTGCGTCTCCAGACTGTCTGGCTGTGTCCGAAACCACCCCCTAATCCCTAACCCCGATATAGTGCACTACATGTGCACTACACTCGTTTGGAGTCACCGAGATGACGTCACTGACCGTCGCATTATACGTGCCAAATTAGCAGAAAATGCAAAAACTTTAGAAAACTTTAGAAGCATTCATTTCATTAATATAACCATTCACATTTCACAAATTCATTAAAGGGCAATTTACTTCTATCCGTACAGCAGCTGCTGTGCCGAGTCTGCTGCTGTCTCGCTCTCTTCCGTGGACGTATTATACAACCTGGATACCGGACTAAACACCGGCCCATTCATTCCTATCCATGCTCCCTTCCCGCTGTCCCACCGCGGAGCATGATGGGATATAGGGCTCCAGCTAGTGACCATCCGACGTACACTTGGAATCAAGGTGCATTGTGGGATACATTAAGTGCCCTTAATCTCGCTCACCAGACATTCGGACACTGCTTAAAATGGCGTCCACCCGATTAAGGGCCCCGTATAGGGGTTAGGGGGTGGTTTCGGACACATCTTCTGTCTTTGAGTGTGACTGGATCTGCATTCGAGACCCCAACGCATCTGAAAATGATTCTCGGAACGCGACGACTCACGTTAGATCATTTAATTGCAAAGTGTTAGCAAATGGACAGGAAATATTTGCAAGAACTTTTACAAGATACAAACTCCTTTAATCATACATATTCTTCAGAATAGTGTTTAAAAACAGAATAAAGTGGCTTTCAACGGCAATAGCACAGAGTACGCTTTAGCTTAGTTCCCAGACAGACAGACATACATACATATATATTATATATAAAAAGTATTTTAGCTGTGTTTAATCTTATACACGAAGACCCCCCCCCCCCACGCCTCACGGCGTGGGCTGGTCCGGCAGGCCCTCCAGGAGCGCGTGGTTCTTCCTGTAGATGTAGGCGTTGGCGTCGTCGTCCAGCTTGACCAGCTCGGCCAGGGACGACACGCAGGGGTCGTGGTCCAGCAGCATGCTCGGCAGCGCCGAGGACTTGCGCTGGATGCGGCAGGAGCGCCGCACCGGCGTCAGGAACTTCAGGTCCTTGATGTTGCTCCGCCTCCGGGACGCGCTCGCGCCCGCCTCGTCCTCCAGGGTCCGCTTGACACTGCGGAGAGAGAGCGCGAGAGAGAGCGAGCGAGAGAGAGAGAGAGCGAGAAAGAGAGAAAGAGAAAGAGAGAGAGAGCGAGAGAGAGAGAGAGAGCGCGAGAGAGCGCGAGAGAGAGCGCGAGAGAGCGCGAGAGAGCGAGAGAGAGAGAGAGAGCGCGCGAGAGAGAGAGAGAGCGCGAGAGAGCGAGAGCGCGAGAGAGCGAGCGATAGAGCGAGTAAGAGAGCGATAGAGCGAGTGAGAGAGAGAGAGCGCGAGAGAGAGAGCGAGCGAGAGAGAGCGAGCGAGGAGGCGTGAGAGATGCTGCTCCGCACGTCTGAATGACTGTTACGAGGTTGAGCGCCTGACTCACCTTTGCAGGTATGGAGTGGTCCTCACGTTGTATTTCACAACCGAAGCGTCTTCCAACTGTGGCGTGGTCTCCACACAGTCCTCGTCTTCGTCTTCATAGTCATCTTCATCTTCTTCGTCGTCCATCTCAACGTCTCGCCTGTCACTCATCTCAGCCTTCACTTGCTCCGGCTTGGCCTGCTCGACATCCTCAGCCGCTTCGCTCTTCAGCTCTTCCGTGTTGCATTCACCCTTCACTTGGACCTCCTCGTCTCCGTCGCTGCACGCTCCGGTCCCCTGTGAGAGCTCTTTGGAGACCAAAAAAAAGAAAAAAGTAGGTGAAGAGAAACATCTAAACCACGCAACAGGCGTTAAAACTCAGGAAAGTACTCGAAACAAAAGTCGTAGTGTAGCCGTAAGAGGACATACCGCCGTCGCATTTGGAGGGCGTGGTCATGGCCTCGAAAGCGTCGCACAGGTTCACGAAGATCTGCCGGGACGGAGCAAAACGACTCGATTCGTCACAGTATCATCTTCAAAACAAGTGAGAGTCCGCTCGCTCCCTTACATCGCGGGCGCTGTCGTCTGGGTCGGCGGACAGCCGGCCTGCGTCGGAGTTTTCCAGCAGGTCTACGCCGGTGTTCCTGAGCCGTGGGGTTTCGCTCTCTGCTCCCCGAGTATCTGCACGGGGAGCGGGAGAGGGAGCGGGAGCGGGAGATGGAGCGGGAGCAGGAGCAGCGGGTAGGGGCGCCGGGTCGCGCTGCCCGGCGGCCCGACGCCCGGCTTGGAGACGGGCTCCGGGTTTCGCCGACACCTTGCTCCTCGCGGGCACCGTCGTGGTCATGGCCGGCCTCTTGAAGGTCTTGCCCTTGGACGCCATCCAGTCTGCCAGTTTGGCTCTGCGACGCCAAAGCAAAGACATGCCGTGACATGTCCGGCAAAGGCCGGAAACACACACACACACACACACACACAATGTAAAGGATCGACAGAAAGCCGAACGTTACCTTCTCTCCTCGTCGGACTCCGTCCTGAGCCTGTACTGCCTGAGCGTGCTGGAGGCCGCGGGTTTGTCGACCCCGCCCCTCGTGGCGGGCGCTGGCGCAGACCTTTGGGCGTCCTTTTTGGGCGCCGGCGGCCCGGGCAGCGCTGCGCTCTGCTTCCAAATGGATCCGATTTTGGACTGGACCACTTTGCCCCTGTACACGCCGAGCGCGGATCTCGGCGGGGGCCCGGCGGTGCGGGGCCCCGGCGCTCGGCCGGCCGCGTCCTTGGCCTCGCCGGCCCTCTCGGCGAGGGGGACCTGGCCGCGCGCCCGTCGCCACCCGGCCTGTGACGCGGCGGCGGCTCCCCTCCCGTCCCTCGCCACGTCCGGCACCTTCTTCCGGACCGCGGCGGGCCCCGGGTCCGCCCGCGTGGCCTGGGCTCTCGGAGGAGGGACGGCCTTCGTGGCGCCGGAGGGGGGCGCGGCAGACCTCTGTGACGCGTCCGCCGGCGGCCTGGGCGCCCCTCGGGTCGTTTTTTCCGCCTTTGGCGGCCTGTTCGGCTAGGCCGGCCCGGCCGCGTTCGGGAAGCGCGGCTCCTTTCCCATTTTTCTGCACGCCTGTGAGATTGTGGCCCCGCGCCCATGCAGGCTTTGCGTCCGGCTGTTGGACCCGGGCCTTGAGAGGACCTGCTTTCGGAGCAGCCCCCGTTTCTTTATTTATCACTTGGAAGGGGGCGGCGGATGTGGTCTTGGCTCCTCTGATGAGGGGCTTGCTCCCAGGCACTGGCTGGGCATTCTCCTTGTTTTCCTAACGCAATCACAGCAACATGACAGTTAGCCAGACTCAATTTGGGGTTCTCTGGTACAACTCGGCGAACGAAACGTCAGAATGCACATTTGACTCTCGATACTTCAACGTACCCGGCTGTGGTTCCGCTTTGAGACGGCGACGCTGTCCATTGTGGAGCCTTCACCACGAGTCCTGGAATCACACACGAATCGTCAACACGCGTGTACGCGATGGATTGTGCGCTGCGCAACCCATCACCTAAGTTGCCGTTTCAGATGAGCTTTCGGCGAGTGGATGGGTGTGTCCACCCCGAAAACATCAGCACGTTATCCCGCGGCTAACGTTACAACGGCGAAAACACGATAAACGTTTCTCGCGCGTGCAGTAGTCGTTAAAGCCGTTACACCGCCAGTAAGAACCAGTGAGTAAAGTGTCGTAAACAGACATCCATTTACCTTGCTGCTGCTCCGACGCGGATGAACTCCGTCCACTCCGAGGCAACACAACTCTGGAAAAACAGCGACCTACTCGTCCGGATTTGACTTACCGCTCAGACTGCGATTGGTTCGGCTCTTATCGCGAGACGACGGAACAACCAATAGACGCCCTACAAGCAGGGCGCGAGATTTGCGGCACAGTCGTTCCATTCTGCGTCGCGGCAGCTGTGCTCCGTTCGGTTTGAATGTTTGAACCCAAATAGAATTCCAATGGTACCGGTTTGTTACACGCCCAGGCCAGCACATGATCGAGCCCTGAGCTAATGCTCCAACTGTGACTTAGTGGCAAACAACAGAGACATTACAGCAAAACCATTGCGTACTTGTGTTGTGTTTGTAAAGCACAGTATGCAACGATTTATTCCTAACGCTGGTAGGTAAACATACTGTAAGTCAATGTAGAGCCATAAAGAGAGAGATTCCAAGTCACTGTAAATCAGACACTAGGTCAAAATAATGACTACTAAGTTAACAATGTAAGTCAAAATGTTACTTATTATGTATCATAATAAAAAATAAAGTAAGTGAAAATAATGGCACACCTGCTTTGCCAGGTTGTTATTCAAAGACAAGAAATTTGTTTTTTTTGATTGGGACAGAAAACAGGCAGAGGAATGACAGAAATGCGCAGCACAAGATGGCAGAGAGCATACAAGTAGTACATAGAATATACAAAGTATACACTATTTGACACATTATACATTAAGTATACACATATATGACAATTCACAATACAATGTAATGTGTTTTAAGTGTATCATTGGCTCCTACTACTTAGTTCCAACAAAGCAAAAGATGCACATCTGTGTGTCAGTCCTGTATAACAATCAGAATCATTCATAATTAAATCATGAGTAATTGTAACCAGTCATTCAACATAACAATATCTGAAATGCAGAGCTCAGATTACCTCATCAGAAATGTTTATGTTTATGAGTGGCATCAAGAAAAATAAAAGATTTAAATTTTGATGTCCAACAACTTGACATGTGGTAAACACTTTTTATATACAGTCTATGGGTAAACATGACAACATGTCACGGCATGTTCCCAACTTTCACACTTTCAAAGGACTGCTGAGGATCATGGGAAATTCAGCTCTTTGAACGACAACACGAACGTGCCTTCAAAAATAAAATCAAAAGCACAAAAACAAAGCAAACCCACTCGTGTGCGTTGTGTGTCGAATGAATCGAATATCGTGTAAACTAAACAGATAAAAACGTAAAATAAACAAAATTCCCTTTGTGAGGAATACACGCTGAATTACTCCAACTATTTTATTTTGAAGGTAAAACTCGGAAGTTGGTCTGCTATCCAAAACGACTTAACAACAAACTAGCGTTAGCAACATAGTTTGTAGCAACTACATTGTTCATTTCACTGTAATTAAGGGGATTGTGATCCGGACTTGTAATGCAGAATCGCTGTGTTGTGCCGAACTGTAGCATTAACAGACCCGAGCCACAGCCGCTGTTCAGGTTTCCTAATGATGCTGAAAGGTAAATATCGTTACTGATGCTAAAGCTAACCTAACGTTACACGGAGCACATTGTGCTCATTTAGGCTCAAAATGCACACGTTTATCTTTAAGTATCGAGATAACCATGGTTACGTCCTGTTTCATCTGCACGTGATCGATTAGCATGTGTTCCCACCACGCACCCGTTGCTGTTTTTAGTTGCAAAATTGCTACTTTACTCTGAAAGTGAGCAAGTGTTGGATTCAAGTCCAAACTTCCACTCGGCACTGCGCTTGAACATATTGGAGACAGTTTTGGCTAAACTAGCATTATAAAGTGCTGGAGGACAGGACTAGTTCCAACATCTGCAAGAGGGAGTTGTGTTTGTGGAGTGAGCGGGAATGGATGAGTGGCACTGATGACTATATACTCTATGACTATATATGAATTCCCATTTACTCGAACTTGTTCCAGATCTCTGATGTTGTGGGTGTTGACATATATGAACTTTTTTTCATTCATTGCGTTGATCTGATTTCCTGGTGCATTTAACAGTATTGCTTCAAGCATCTTCAGCCATCTGTGTATTACAGATTTGTTGCTTCTTTGGGAAACATAAACCGATCTAAAAAGAGTCAGGGATTTTCAAATGCGGTGAACCTGCTGTTGTGCATTACATCTTCTGCAGCTGTCAACAAGAAGTCTGTAAACGATCCCACTATTCTTTCACAAAGACTATTCATTGCCTTACTAATATCCAGCAAGAATGAGAGTGATCAGGCAATAACTAAAAGGATTGTTTTTATATGTTTGTTGTTGATGGATTGATTACCATCAGATGGTTATTTGCTTTCATAATTTCAGAAGAAAGATTTTGTCTGTACGTTGTTAAATTGATTGGTTGAATTGAACCTCAAAGCCAACACTTGCAATCGATCTTACTACCTTACTGTCATGTTATTTTGACATCTCCGCTCAGGTGCAAGAAGTGGGTGGAGAAATGCCAGAGGCCCGATCTAACAGACAAACCGGCAGCAGAGTTGTACAGATACTACAGACTGTGCGGAAAACATTTTGAACCATCTCTGATCCAAAGTGTAAGTGTGTATGTAAAATTGAACATGATTTTGTCTCAAACTGTTGTGGACATGGATGTGAAAATCAGACAATCGCTACATTCAAATTGGCCAGTTATTTAGTGTAATGCATTATACTGAATGTGTTTGTTGCAGTTCCTTCAGTGTATAAATAAAGTTTTTGCATTCGATTTGTTTTCAGAGCGCTCACAGTACAGTGCTGAAAGATGATGCTGTACCAACTATCTTTGATGGGCCAAACCAGTCTAAAAATGAGCGGGCTAAGCGCACCAAGGAGATGGTAGGTAAAATGCATTTTGAAGATCCAGTAAGTTAGTTTTAGGGGCTTGTAGCAGTCGGGTTGCAGATTAATTACAGCCAGTGAAGGCTTTTGATTTGGCAGTGCAACACTATGAAGCGCAAGTTCTCATTCACTGGACATTTAATCTTTAAGTGGATACAATGTATGCAATGATTTGATTGATGTCCATATTTGATTTTAATGAAATTCTCAATGTTGTTTTTGTGCGTAGACCAAAGATGATAAAATGGAGAGTAAAAGCAGAAAAAGTAAGTGCACTCTCACAACACATGCACACATTTACTACTCTATAGTAAATCAAGCGACTCTCGCACTCTTTTGTCACAAGATGTATCATTGCTTTGCTCCCATTTGTTTTTGTTCCCCTCCGTAGAATTGAAAAAGGAAACTACTGAGGAAGACGTGCAGGCTCTCCCAGAGGGAGAGGAGCACACGGAGTATCTGAAGTCGTTACTCGAGGTTCTTGTGCTGCTGGGAGAGCAAGGCATTCCACTGACGGGTTCTGGTGGTCCTCAACAGGCTGATGCATCCAGCAGCTTCCAGGCCTTGTTAGAATATTGCATGAATTGTGGCAATGAAGCCCTTAAGAAAAGGTATGACGCCAACAAGGAGTTCTGCACCTCAGCTCAGCTGAATCAGTTGATTGAGGTGCTGGAGAAATGCATCCGTACCAAGTTGGTGGAGGAGGTTAAGCAAAATGGCTTCTTCTCCCTCCTTACGGATGACGTGGTGAAGATCTCGGGCGAGTGGCACCTCCCAGTCTTCATCCGGTTCGTGGACCAGTCAAACAGCCAACAAGAGAAGTTTGTCGGATTCTTGCCCATGGACGGAGACGGGGATGCTGTAGCAGATAAAATGCTAACTGAACTGACCGACAAGTGGGGCCTGGACATGGAACAGTGTCGAGGCCAAGCCCACTCCTGCTCTGGGACACATTTCGTCAAAGTGAAGCGGTTTGCCGCCAAACTGATCGAAAAGCACCCAAAGGCGTCGCTCATGCTGAGATCGACGCGTACACTGAACATATCACTGGCCAACAGCATGACTCTGTCAGGGGTGCGGCTGGTCATGTCGACCCTGAGGAGGATCGAGTCGTTCTTCGGCCCCTCGCCGCTGCTGCAGCTGGAGCTCGAGCACGCCATCACCATTTTCTTCCCGGACAGAGAGGAGAAAGCCAAGGAGCTGAAGGAGATCTGTCGGACCGACTGGACCGGCAGGCAGGACGCGTTCGAGGTGGCCCTGGAAATCCTGGAGGCGCTGCTCCTCTGTCTGGACAGCGTGCACGACAACGAGGACATGAGGTGGAGCGACCAGGTGGCGCACGACGCCCTGGAGATTTCCAAGGCGCTGACCGACTTCGAGTTCGTCATGGCCGTGGTGGTGCTGAAAAACACCATGACCCTGACGAGCGCCTTCGGGCGGAACGCGCAGGGGGCGGCGGCGGACGCGTACTTCGCCGCCACCAGCCTGGGCGCCGTGCTGCACTCCCTCAAGGAGGTGTCCGACAACATCGACGTGTACCACGAGTTCTGGAACGACGAGGCCGTCAACCTGGCCGCCGCCATGGAGATCCCGGTGACGGTCCCGCGCGCGCACCTGCGGGAGTCGCAGTCTGGCGCCGTCAAGTCGGAGACCTACTACAAGGAGCACTTGTCCGTCCCCGTGGTGAACCACGTCATCAGGGAGATGAGTGAGCTCTTCCACGAGGACCACATGAGGGCTCTGAGGTGCCTGTCGCTGATCCCCGCCGTCATAGAGCAGCACAAGTCCACCGAGCCCGAGGAGGAGAGCATGCAGGTGTTCAGGGACGACATCCCCAACGCCGCCACCCTCTCCGCCGAGCTGCACTGCTGGTGGGTGAAGTGGAGCAAGAGGGGCAAGGGGGAGACCTGGCCGCGCAATCTGGAGGAGACGCTGCAGCTGGCCGACGTGAAGTTCTTTCCCAACATGATGGCCGTCCTCAGGCTGCTCGGCGTGCTGCCCACGCTGGCCCTGGAGGAGAGCCGCGACGTGGCGCACAAGCGCTTCCAGCTGTACGTCAGCAGCACGCCGGACAAGTTCAAATCGAAGGGGCTCGCCCTCCTGAACATGAACTGCGATGCCGAGTACGATCTGGATACGGTGGCGAAGGCTTACGTGGAGATGTACCCCGAGGAGGAGGCGGCTTAAGTCATTTCGAACATGGCCGTTCAGCTTCTGGACGGATGATCCTCAGCTTTGTTTGTGAGATGCACGGACATTGTCCCTTTGTTTTTGTTTGTTTCTGTCGAGTTCTCTGCTGTAGTGGAATCTCTCATGTCTGTGTATGAAGAGAAAACTGGACTGTAAAGGGTGTTGAATGAGTATCGTTATTGTTTTGCTTGTCATGACGACCATCGTTTGCCACTGTGGAATTCTTTGATTATGTCCACCTGTTTCTCCTTTTTTTTCAGACAGCTATGGAGCTTATACTCCCCACTCCTGTTTAGATATGTTCACTTCATCACTCACTGTTGTGATGGCATTTTGTAAGGTCAGCAATTAATCCCGCCCTGAATATGTTAATAAAGTCAATTTGGGTTTCATAACCGTTTTGAAGTTTGTGTTTCCATAAGTATGTGTGTGAAAGAGCTCGAGAAACAAGCTGTTACAAACTCATTGGTGATAATGACTGATATAACTCTCTTTTACATTAAGTGACAAAGCTATTCATCTGATTGGTTTTCTTTTTTAAAGTAAGTCAAAAGTCCAGGACAATAATGGTACTTTACAGGCATTTTAAATCACTTTCTATATTGTGGATTTATAGACAAGTTTTATTTGAATGGGAGAGTGAAGAGCAGGTAGGATGCATTCATGTAATTAGGACGTAATCACCCAATTATGGAGCGACGAAACCAAATCAGAGACTCTGCAAGAGTCTGGCTCGGAGCAAGAGAAATCATGTAGTTACAAATATGAAACTATCATGGTAGCATGGGTAATAAATACTGTCAAGATTATTTTCTGAACTAGTTTAAATGTCAGTTAAAACTTTCCATCATGGAGTACATTCCATTAATAAATCAGTTGGAAGGCCAACAAATGTATAGCTAGTTATTTAAATTCCGAATAACCGCTGAAAAACAGGCTAACTTCATCTTGTATGACCTTTTTTTGGCGAATACAAGTGCATTATTTGATAGTGAATGTCATTTAAATGTGAATATGCCGCCCCCTGCCGGTGGCAGAGCGGTGTAGCGCAGCGCCCCCTACTGGCATAACAGCGCGGCGGTCCGGCGCCCCCTGGTGGAGGAGGTGCGCTGCAGCAGGGTCCAGTTCCTGGTTGACGGGATAACACGCTGTCGGAGACTCCAGGTTTCAGCACACAGCATCAACTTTTGAAAGCATGGAATTAGTTGGTTCTTAGCTTGCCAAAGAAACGCTAAGCGACGGTAACAGCGAGCCTTCGGTGTGCGGGCTGCAGCCGTGGCCCGAGGCATGGTTCTGTAGCCTCTCTTAGGTTTAGTCACAGTAGGCTTTGCCAGGTTGCAACCACCAGCTAAGCTAGCGGAGCGGCTAGCTCGCTAGCTCCACTGCGGTCCAAAATGACTGACTGCTGCGCCGCAGCCGACTGTGACTACCAGCCCGGGGGAGCCCCCAACTCCACCCCGCTCTTCAGCTTCCCCCTGGACCCGGAGCGGTAAGAGCGAGGCGCATTCCGCTCGCGCGAAAACAATGAGTCCGCGGGCGTGCGAGCGAAATGAATGTGTTAGCCCCCTGCCCCGCTAGCGCCGCGCTAGCTTAGCATCACGCTGGCTCCGGCGACACAACTCGGGTGGAAAATGGCGCAGACCGACGCTCCTCCGGAGAGAAAAGTCCCCCGCTAAACACCCTCCGTCCGCCCGGCCGGGCTCCCGGAGACAGCCCCGGGTCTGACGGTGGCTCGATCAGTCCATCCCACGGGTCCCGTCATTCCGCAAAACGAGGGAACCTGGAGTTAAAAACTTTTTTTTTTTTAGCTGTAATTTAAATCATCGCCTCCCGACACCCGCCGTGTCGACGGTGTGGTAGCCTAGCTAAACAAGTACCATACCCCCCCCCCCCCCCACCCATTCATAAGGCTGCCCTGGGACTGTTTGTCCCACTATAGCAACTCGGAACGGCGAAGTTGACTCGGATCAACGCGATTTGCGGACGAGTTTCGAGCAGGTCGTGCGCGAGAATAAACAAGTGTAGCTGCCGCCCGCCTCGTCCCACTTCGACTAATTCAGCAGGTCCGAGGCTGCAGCTCCCATTGACCCCGACGTGGTGAAACGGGACATCTTTCTCCTAACGCTTAGGTTGCCTGAAAGAAAAACGAAAGGATAGGAATCTGAGCGTAAATCTGTCCGTGGTCTGCGGCGAGTTGAGGGGTCTTTTCCTCCCTCCCGCTCTTGGAACCGTGGCGTCGAACTGTTGAATTGTAGGAAGTGAGTGCCCTTCGGTTTGGGGAAGAATCCCTGCAGGAAACGGCAAAAGTGTCGTTAAAAGACGAGAGACGAGTAAAAGCAGAATATAACGATTCTTCTCGATTTTGTGGCGTGATTTGAAAGCCCTGGCTGGGCCGCCACCCCGGTACCTTCCACACCACAGTTAGCCAGCTCGTACTGGACGTCCCTAAGGCTAGACTGCAGTTGTAATTTTACCTATTTTATGTTCTTTTATGGCTGTGCACTTTTATCAATGCGTAGATACGCTGCATCGTGGTCGAATTCAGTTCTGAATGTGCTCTATCAGCAACGCCTGAGTAGGATTTATCTAAACCAAATGGCACACATTTGGGTTTAAAAGCGATTTCCGACGTCCCCCGTGCTTTGCCTGTGGTATAACCTGAACAGCTAAGCCAATGTTCAGTTAGTCAAGCAACTGGACTTCTTCTGGGGTTTGAAAAACCCCAAAAGAAGCTTGAGTAACTGAACATTGGCTTAGCTGTAGAAGTCCAGTTGCTGTAGAAGTCCAGTTGCTTGACTAACTGAACATTGGATACCATGACCTGGATGAATGAGAATCTCCACAGACCTAAACGGCTAAGTTAAGAGAGTGGCCAAGCCGAGCTGGCCGTCAGCTGCTGTCAGTCTGTGCCGTGTCCTGATAGACCCAGCTGTGCTGAACCGACACCTCGCCGCGGACAGGGACGTAGCAAGCAATATCTCGCAGCACGCTCGGGGCAGGGCACGTCGACGCGCGGGCTCGTTTTGGTCGTCAACGAGTGACTCGCCGACTCTTCTCTCCTCAGCTGCAAACAATGGGTGAACAACTGTCGCCGCCCAGACCTGGCATCGGAGCCCCCGGAGCGGCTGCACTCGCTGTACCGCCTCTGTGCGAAACACTTCGAGCCCTCTATGATGTCTCAGCAGGTAAGCCGGGGGTAGCATCGGTCCAAAACACAGAAAGAACGCACATTAGTGCTGTCGTTTGCCGAGCAATCACTCTAAATGGAGACTTAACACACACACACATATGTATACAATGCATTGCAGAACTTCAAGCATATGAAGTTCGTATGGCGGACTGTGGTTTCAGGCCAGGTTAGGAACTCTTAAGATTCTTGGTTCCAGGGAGCGCAGCAGAGGCCCAACCACAGCTGGAATCGCTGTGATGATTAAGAGGCATAAACGGAGAAACCAGTCGTTGCGCCGACCCCGGCCGAGCTGAATTCGCTGGGTTACATGAAGGAACAAAAGCTGGATCTGCGGATCCGCGATAGGCACTCTTTTCTGAGTAGCTGCGGGACACGGACGCCCGAAATTTCGGCGAGCAAAGAACGCGAACCGGTGAGGGGTGCGTGCGCCCTGGATCGATCGGCGTGACTTTCCCAGATTGGGTGTGGAGTGTCGCTCACCGAACAAAGTCGAAGTGTCCATTCATGTCAGAGTAAATCCACCAATAAATGGCAAACACGGCCCCGCGTGCTTCGCCGGCTAGGTCAATTCAGCGTGCGGCGACACACAGCTCGAGTCAGAAAGTGAGAGAGGCGTACATGTAAGGGGGGAGCGGGGAGGACTATGGCCCGTGCTGTGCTCGTCTGTACCGTCCGCAGTTTCGTGCACAGTCTTTGTTGTGTCTGTGTTATGCCGTCTCACTGTGACGAGCACCGAGAGCAAACTGTCCCGCCAGCTGGATGGATGGATGGACGTGGCTCTGCAGAAGCCGGATACGGCGTCCGGAGTTCCCCAATCGGCGCGGGGCGTGGCGGGTTTGATCGGCTGCTCTTTTTTTGCCTTGCAGAGCGCCTCCGGCTGCGTCTTGAGGGAGGACGCCGTGCCGACAATATTCGACTCCGCCATGCCTGCGAATAATCAATCGGCCTGCAACAGGAAGCGAGCCCGAGATCCCGTGAGTGTTTCGTTGGTGGTTGAAATGCAGGCACGCACGCACGCGTAGATAGCCTTTTCCTTATCCCATGTCATACCCCGAGAGTGCTAACCCGCGTCTGTCCTTCCCCTCCACCCAGTCGGAAGAGGACCCTACCTCCGTGAAGAAAACGAAAGGTACGGCTGCGAGTTGGGTTCGTTTCCCCGCGCGTTTTTGTCTGGGAAAGAAAAAACGTTTATGTTTTGTCTGGAAAAGAAAAACGTTTATGTTTTGTCTGGAAAAGAAAAACGTTTATATTTTGTCTGGAAAAGAAAAATGTTTATATTTTGTCTGGAAAAGAAAAACGTTTATATTTTGTCTGGAAAAGAAAAACGTTTACAAACATCGCGTCAACAACGTCCATTGCTCTCTTACCAGAAAATGCGACCGCGGCAGAGGTCTCGCGAGGGGCGCGCGACGCGGCCGGCGAGAACAGCGGCGTGCCGGCGCTGCAGCCAGTGAGCCAGAGCCAGGACGACGAGGCCACCTCCAAGGCCAAGGACACCCTCAAAGTCTACTTCAAGGAGACGCTGGCGCTGACCGGCTTCAGCATCAACGGGGCCGACATCGGCGCCGACGAGCCCATCGGCGGCGCCCGGGGCCAGCGGGCCTTCAACCGCGTCTGCGCCGAGAAGATCGACAAGCGGGAGATCTTCCAGTTCGGCGAGGACCTGATGCGCGAGGAGATCCAGAGGAGCCTCCAGCTGGCGCGCTTCTTCTCCATCCTGCTGCAGGACGCGACCCGGATCGAGGGCAAGGAGCAGATCCCGGTGTTCGTCCGCTCGGTGACGGTGGACGGCTTCCCGCAGAAGCACCTCATCGGCTTCCTGCCGTGCGACATGGACGCGGAGAACCTGTTCTACGTGCTCCTCGCCGAGCTGCGCAACCGCTGGGGCCTGCGCATGGAGCACTGCCGGGGACTCACCTACCTGGTCACGGGCTGCATGTGCCAGAAGATGCGCGACCTGTCGTGCAGGATCCTGCAGGAGTTCCCGCAGGTGGTGCTGTCGCCGAGCGACCCGTACGCCTTCAACATCTGGATCATCCGCTGCATGCCCGTGCCCTCCATCCAGAGCGTCGCCGACACCGTGGAGGAGGTGGCCTCGTTGCTGCGGAGCGCGCCGGAGCTGTGGAAGAGGCTGGGCGGCAACATCCAGATGGTCTACGGCTCGGTGAAGGGGGAGGTGGAGCGGATCAAGTCGGCCCTGGGCGAGAACTGGGAGCACGGCACCGACGCCTTCCAGACCATGCTGGACATCCTGGAGCCGTTCCTGAACTGCATCAACGAGATGATCTCGAAGGTGGACGAGGACACGGCCCAGCAGATGGCCAGGCTCAAGCCGGTCCTGAGGAACTTCAATTTCATCATCACGCTCGTCGTCCTGAAGAACACCCTCTGCTGCGTGAGCATCCTCAACTCGAGTCTCAGGGGAATCATCAGCATCAGCAGCACCTTGCAGTACACCATTTCCAATGCCTTAAAGCTGGTGAGCAAGTACCAACTGGAGCTCGCCATCTTCCACCGCAAGTGGTTCTCGGACGCGGTGGGCCGGGCCAAGAAGCTGGGCGTGGAGGTCTCCAGGCCCGAGATGGAGCCGGCGTCCGAGCTGCCCCTGGACGACTTCTACCGGGAGACGCTGAGCCGGCCCATCCTGCAGTACCTGGTCTCGGAGGTGAACCGGGTGTTCAGCACCGAGATGGTGCGCATCCTCCGCTGGCTCTCGCTGGTGCCCTCCTACATGGCCGACCACAACTTCAGCATCCGCCGCGACAAGGTGGCCGACGCCAACCTCAACAACCTGGCCCGGCCCGACACCTTCTACGAGGAGCTGGGCTCCTGGGAGGTGAAGTGGCGGCACGCCAGCAAGCGCCGCATCCTGCCCACCACCGTCTTCGCCACGCTCAAGATCCCCGACATCGCCTTCTACCCCAACGTGCAGAGCCTGCTGCGCGTGCTGGGCACGGTGCCGTGCGTCAACGCCGAGGCCGACGTCTACGGCCAGTACCACATGGTGCTGGAGCGCTGCCGCGCCTACCTGCGGGCCACGGCCGAGGAGCGCCGCCAGTGCCGCATGGCCTACGTCTACGTCAACCAGGACGTGCACTTCAACGTGGAGCGCATGGTGGAGTCCTACGTGCAGAGGCACCCGGACATCCTGCAGCTGCTGCAGGTGGTGAGTAGTAGGCCGGATCGAGGCCGGAACGCGACGCCCGGCCGGAACTAAACCCGTCTTCTCTGTTTCGCAGCACGACGACACCAAGGAGAAGCCTCCCCAAGGTGAGACCGCTCTGAGGTTACTCATTCGCCCGTTCGCCTCGTATAGTGAGACGGAATGTGGTTTTCAGAAGGCCCCGGTGAAAGGAGTACATGTAGCGACGGCTTAAAGACCCGTTCGCTCGGGCCGCTTGTTGCCATGGTGTCAGAGCTGACCAGGCTGCTCTCCGGTTGCAGTGGCCCCGCACGGCAACCACGCCGAGAAGGACGGCGAGGACGAGGGCCAGCTGATGCGCATGGAGATGGACGCCGACCGGCTGGTGGAGATGAAGTGCGCCGAGACGGACCGGGAGGCCCTCAAGTCGGCGCTGCAGGCGGCGGTGACGGGCGCCTGCGGCGGCCGGGGCAGGCCGCGGGGGGGGGACGCCGCCTCCCAGGACGGCGAGGTGGAGTACGTGACCAAGTCGGAGATGAAGGAGGTCCTGGCGGTGTGCGAGGGCGCCGTGCGCGAGGGCATCCTCACGGAGGTGGGCGGCTCCTTCTTCTCGCTGTTCATCGACTGCGTGGTGCGGCTGGGCGAGCGCGACTACCTGCCGCTCTTCCTCAAGTTCGTGGACAGCTTCGACGTGATGCGCCTGGAGCTCATGGGCTTCCTGGAGGCCGACCTGGACTGCGACGCCATGGTGCGGCACCTCACCGACGTGGTGACGGTGGACTGGCGCCTGGACCTGGGCAACTGCCGCGGCCAGGCCTACCTGGGCTCGGGCGACGTGTCCTACAAGCTGAAGGCGTTCGCCTGCAAGGTCCAGGAGAAGTACCCGCTCGCCATCAGCACGCACTGCTCCTGCTACTCCTTCAACACGTGGTGGTCCAAGTCCATCCCCGTGCCGGCCGTCAAGCGGGCCCTGGACACGTTCGAGGAGGTCATGATGTTCTTCGGCGGCAGCGCGGCGCTGCAGAAGCAGCTCGACCACGTCATCGCCTTCGGCCTCCGCGAGAGCTACGAGAAGGTCCAGGAGTTCCAGGGCAAGATCTGCGCGCTGTGGCGCGAGAAGCACGACTCGTACGAGGTGTTCGTGCAGATGCTGGAGCCGCTGGTGGAGTGTCTGGAGAAGATCAGGACCAACCCGCAGCGGTGGAAGGCCGCCGCCGCCGAGCAGGCCGGCGCCCTGCTCCGCAAGGTGACGGAGTTCGACTTCATCGTCGCCATGGTGGTGCTGAAGAACGCCTCGTCCTTCACGCGCGAGCTGAGCGCCGGCCTCCAGAAGGACCACTTCAGCGCCACGTCCCAGCTGTGCCAGATCCCGGGCATCGTGGCCACGCTCAACCGCGTGAAGACCAACATGAAGGTCTTCCACCAGAACTGGTTCGACGAGGCCTGCGCCATCGCGCAGGGCCTGCGCGTGCAGGTGGAGCTGCCCGAGGGCGCCCTGCCCCGCGACGGCATGATGAAGCCCGTGGGCTTCTACAAGGACGGCCTCAGCGTGCCGCTGGTGGACAACCTCATCAACGCCGTGAAGGACCACTTCTCCGAGGACCACAAGGAGGCGCTCAACTTCCTGTCGCTGGTGCCGTGCTCGGTCACCGTCAGCTACATGTTCGAGAGCCTGAAGTCCAAGCCGCCGCTGTACAGCAGCGACCTGCCCGACGCCGACAACTTCTTCACCGAGCTGTGCTGCTGGCGGGTGACGTGGAAGACCAAGGTGGCCTCGGTGGCCATCCCCAGCTCCATCTTCCACACGCTGCGCCTGCCCGTCATGCAGTACTTCGGCAACATCAACGCGCTGCTGCGCGTCATGGCCGTGCTGCCCAGCACGGCGCTGGAGGACTGCGGCGTGGCGATGCGCCACAAGCGCTTCCAGGAGTACCTGCGCGGCACCGAGCCCGGCGAGCGCTCGCCGTGCCTGGCCATGCTGCGCGTGGGCGCCGACTTCAGCCGCGACCTGGACCACATGGTCACGCAGTGCCTGAAGGTCACGCCGCAGGCCCTGGAGGGCATCTGCCTGGTAAGTCGCCGAGATCGAGAGAAAGAGAGAGAGAGAGAGCGAGAGATCTCGTGGCCAGTGTCTAACTGTCGTGCACCCGATGCGTTTCACAGGACAAAGAAACCAAAAGTCTCATCAGGAACTCTGAAAACAACATGGAAGGTACGAGCGTTGGTTTTTGACTGGGTTTCGGGCCGATCTGTAGCAGAGCAGCGTCGTAACCTGGCTGTGCTGTGTTCTCCCCCTCTCGTCCGTTCAGTGGACGCGATCCAGGAGGAGGCCGGCGAGCTCGACGCCCAGCGCTCCCCCGACAGGACGGAGGAGCGGGACGCCAGGGCGGCGGACGAGAACGGCCACGCGGGGGACAATCGCCGGAGCCTGGCGACCGTGCTGAGGCTGGCGGCGCGGCTGGGGAGGAAGGGCGGCGGCCTGTCCGACCTGTCCGAGGAGGACAGGGAGCTCTTCACCCAGGAGCTCGCCGCGTGCCGCTGGTCCGGGCCCCGGGGCCAGCCGGGCCCGCGCGTCGCCGACGACGACGACGACGAGGAGGTGGCCGGCCTCCTCGTCCGGGCCATCCGAGAGGCCGCGCTGGGCGAGATCCAGGAGTCGCCGTTCTTCTCCCTCATCACGGACAGGCCCGTGCGGATCGGCGGCGGCACGCACCTGCCCGTGTTCGTGCGGTACGTGGGCGGCTCGGCCCCCGCGGTGGAGCTCATGGGCTTCCTGCCCTTCGACGAGGGCGCCGACGCCGACGCGCAGGCCAGCGCGCTGGCCAGGGTCCTCACCGAGGACTGGGGCCTCCCCATGGCCCGGTGCCGCGGGCAGGCCCTCATGCGCCCGGGCTCGGCCTACCGCAGCCTGAAGAAGATGTCCCTGGACTTCCTGGAGAGCTTCCCGCTCGCCGTGGTGACGCCCAGCGAGTCCTGCGGCCTGGCCCACTGGCTGGCCCGCGGCGTGCCGTGCCCCCGCGTGGCGCGGATGCTGGACGTGGCCGAGGACCTGCTGCGCTTCTTCGAGGCGTCGCCGCGCCTGCAGGGCCAGCTGGCCCGGGCGGCGGACGGGCTGCTGCACGTGCCGCGCGAGGCCCTGGAGGAGGCGCCGGAGACGTGCTGCTCGCGCTGGCGGAAGAGGGAGGACTTCCTCGACAGCCTCGTCGACACGCTGGAGGGCGTGCTCGGCTGCCTGGACGCCGTGAGCGCCGGCGCCGGCGCCACCGGCGCCAGGGCCGCGCACGCGCAGGTCCTCTCCGCCGCCCTGCGCGGCGTGGACTTCATCGTCACGCTGGTGATCGTGACGAACGCCTGCGCGCCGCTGCGCAACTGCAGCACCGTCTTCCGCTGCGGCAACCCCGCCGACATCCTCTGCGAGCTGGAGAAGATCCCCGCCATGGCCGAGGCGCTCGACAACATGTCGCGCAACGTCCGCGCCGTGCACGCCTCCTGGTTCCAGCAGGCCTTCCAGCTGGCCGCCAGGGTGGCGCCCGAGCGCGTCTGCTTCCCGGAGGAGGCGGGCGGCTACGAGTCGCCGGAGGCGTACTACAGGGAGACGCTGAGCGCGCCCCTGCTGCGCGGCCTGGCCGACGAGGTGCGCCACAGCTTCTCCGACGGCCACCTGAAGGCCCTGTCCGTGCTGTCCCTGCTGCCCTCCTGCGGCCCCGTCCTGTCGGTGGGCGCGGACAGGCCGTTCGCCCACTACCTGCGCGGCCTGCCCGAGCCCGAGGCGGCCGAGCGGGAGCTGGCCGCCTGGGCCGCCGTCTGGGGCGAGAGGTGCCAGGACGCGGCGCCGCCCACCTCCATCGCCGAGACGCTGGCGCACCCGGAGGCGGCGGGCCACCCCGCCGTGGCCCTGCTGCTGCGGCTGGTGGCCGTCCTGCCCAGCGTCGGCATGGAGTGCGACCGGATGAAGGCCACCCTCAACTCCATGAGGGACCTGCTCGGGGACACCGTGTGCAAGGGCAGCCGCGCCGACCGCGTCATGCTCCTGTCCCACCGCGCCACCCTGCGGATGCTGCCCGAGGTCGTGGAGAAGTGCATGGACGTGGACCCAGAGAGCGGTCCGTGTCTCTCCCAGGTGAAAGCCTTTGAATTCTAGCTTCTTCTCCTCATCATGTTGTCCAAGGAGGCTGCGTTTCACCCCTCTAATTCATGTCATGCGTTCCTCTTTAGCTCATGGAGAGTCTACGGAGACTGAAGCTGGCCCGTGGTAAGTGCGACCCTTCTTTGTGACTCCACCAATGGGAAAACCAATGTCCGGAATGACTGTTTTCGACGTTCTTTTTCTCCAAACCAGGGGGCGCTGAAGAGACGCCGGCCGCCGACTGCCCCGGGGCGGAGGACGCCGCCGATGGCGAGGCGGGGCCGCCGGCCGGCGAGGCGGAGCCCGCCCGGGGCCCGAGGGGGGCCGTGTCCTTCTACGAGCCGCAGCTGCGCGAGCAGATCCTCAAGGAGCTCTGGGACTCGCAGTTCTTCACCGTCATAACCGAGCAGGCCGTCGACATAGACTCCCAGCCGTACGTGCCGCTGTGCATCAGGTACCTGAACAAGGAGGGGGTCCAGTGCGAGGAAACGCTGGCCTTCCTCCCCTTCCAGGAGGACGCCGCCGCCCTCGCCGCCGCCGTGGAGGCCGCCCTGTCCGAGAAGTGGGGCCTCAACATGGAGTACTGCAGGGGACAGGCGTCGCTGAGCGTCGGCAGGGTGGGCGCCCACATGAGGGCCGTGAGCGCGGCGATCGCCGCCAAGTACCCCCAGGCCGTGAGGAGCGTCAGCTCCGCGCTGTCCCTCAACGTGTGGCTGGCCCGCTCGTCGCCGGCCGAGGAGGCGGCGGACGGCGCCGCCCTCATCGGCCGGATCCTGCACTGGCTCACGGAGGACGCCGAGCTCCAGAGCAAGCTGGAGGACGCCATCCTCCACGTGTTCCGCCGCGACGAGGCCAAGGGCAACGAGCTGAGGGACCGGCTGGTCAAGAACTGGGACAAGAGCCACGACATGCACGAGGTGATGGTGGAGATCCTGGAGGCGGTCGCGCTCTGCCTGGACGAGCTGCGGGCGGAGGGCGGCGGCGCGCGCCGGCGCCAGCGGGCGGCGCGCTACCTCCGCGCCGTCCGCAACTTCGAGTTCGTCCTGTCCACCGTGGTGCAGAAGAACCTGCTGAGCGTGACCAAGAAGTTCAGCCAGGCGCTGCAGGGCAAGCCCCTGGACGTGCTGCTCGCCGTCGGCCACCTGCCCGACCTCAAGGCGGCCCTGGGCCAGCTCCGGGCCGACATCGACCTCCATCACAAGGCCTGGTTCGAGGAGGCCGTGGCGCTGGCCTCCCGGCTCCACGTGGCCATGCTGCATCCCGTGCTCCTGGAGCCGCTCGCCGACTTCTACAGGGAGTCGGTCAGCGTGAAGGCCGTGGAGCACTCCCTGGCCGAAATGGACGACCTCTTCACCGACAAGGTGTTGGACACCCTGAGATGTCTGGAGATTGTGCCTTACGCAATGTCCAAAGTGGAAACCAGCGTTCTGAGTGGTCTCGTGTACCGCCTGTACAAGGAGGACTTGCCGGACCAGGCCTCCCTCCAGTCCGAGATGAGGCTGTGGAAGGAGAAGTGGTTGGACCCCCTGGCCGGCTACCTCCCCACCACCGTGCTCGACACGCTCAAGATCTCGCAGATCCGCAGTTTTAGCAACATCGAGACTCTGCTCCGGCTCCAGGTCATCTTGCCGTTCTCGAGGAGGGAGAGCAACTTCAGGCAGGGCAGGAGGAGCTTGAAGGAGTTCCTGCAGCAGGAGAAGCGCTCCCTGGCCGAGCTCCACCCTCTCTAAGGTTTGGAGCCCCCCCCCCCCTCACGGCTGGCAGGGTCGGGGGGGCAACGCGCCGAGACGAGCAGAGATGTCACCGCCGCCGTACCTCAGAACCCGGCTCGGCCTGGATTTGAGGGCCCACCCCCCACCCACCCCCCCACCCCCCCCCCGGCCCGAGTTCTGAACTCAAATGCTCCTGTGTACATTATTGATCTGAATTCTTTGAAATTTTCCTTTCGTTGTAATCCTGCAAACCAAGCCCTATGTTATGTTATGGTTTTTTTTTGTTTTGTTTTGTTTTTTTAATTCTGTAGTTTGTACACTCGTTCTACCCAATGGGACCAATGTCTAGGCAAAAAAAAGCAAACGCTCTACTGACGGTTATCAACGCTTGTGTGCCTTGATGCAAGACTAACACTTCACCCCCCACCTGTCACGACATATACAGACCTTGAATAATGTCCCATTGGCGTCGACCGACCTCTGTGTGGCCGTCACGAGCTCCTCTCGATTCTGGAAACGCACCCTTCCCTTTCCCCGGGCACACATAGAAGTTTTAGAGCCATCATGTCTCCTGATGATTTTTTTCCCACGTTTCCTGTCTCTTTGCAGGACTGAATTTGCTGTAACGTATCTTTGAAAGAATGTTTCCTTAAGAGGAAAACCTTCATATATATTTGTCAGAAAAGTAATAAAATTCTCCAAAAATACACCCTGGCGTGATTCCTTTTTCTCTTTCGACCCCCTCGCCCCCCTAACCTAAATGTTCCGTGTGTTCACTTTTTCAGTCATGCCTCTGGATTAACACTAGATGGCGCCAGGAGGCCATGTTTTTTCCATCCAGCGTCAACCAGAGTGCTAATAAAGGTCACGGCATTGGTATTTGGAGCCGCTATTATCTGCAAAGCCGGGGTCGTGCAGATAAGTACGGTGAAATCAGTCCCGGGTTTTTGCTAAATGAGCGGCTTCACAGACGGTATGCGCGCCATCCGGTGTGGTCGATGGAGTCTTTGGGAGGAATCGGCCTCGGGTTGGGGGTAGCCGAGAGGCCGACGCCGCTCCGGGTTCTCATTCCGCTTCCGCGCTTGCGCTCTCTCGCCGTGAGAGTGGGGACGCGCGTCGACGACTGACCCGTCCGCGTTGGAGTCGTGAACCACCCGATCGTTTTTCGCCAGAAAAGGGGGCAACGAGGTCATCGAGTGCTTCGGTGATGTGCTTTTAAATGAACGTTTGCACCACAGTTAATGATTGCTGGAAGCAAGCACTTCACCCTCCCCCACCACCCCACCCCCCCCACCCCCCCACCCCCCGGTTTAGGCCGCAACGTATGACTGGCGCGCAGGGCCACGAGGATGTGGGCTGGGAAAGGGGGCCGGGACGGCCTCCATGTTATCGCCCGGTGCCTGCCACGTATTGATCCCACAATCGCCGCGCGTCTTTGAGGCGCCGAGAGCTGCACTGGCGGGTCGCCGAGGGGTGGGCCTGGATTCCCCCGGCGGTGCAAGTCATCGCCCTCGGCGCTCCATTGTCAGCGCTGCGGTCCGGTTAATGTGTAACTTCCCGGGGCGGGCGCGTTCGGCCGGCCCCGCTGCGGCACAATGCGCCCCTCTCGTCAATCATTTGCTACGGATTCCGATCTGGTTCGTTACGCTTTTCGGGGGGGGGGGGTTGGGGGGGGGACGTCGGCCACGCGGCTACCGTTCCGCCCCCGGCCGAAGCGGGCTCGTCGCCGGAGGCCGAACCCGGTCCAGGCCGGGGGGGAGACGCTCCCGTTTCGGGCGAGGGTCGGGCCGGTTCTTCACGTCAAACGCTCTCTCGGAAGTGTCCGAGAAAAGCTGTCCAACGGGCCTAACTCGTACCTGCTGATGCTAAAAGCCCATCCCGGAGATTCGGTGTGGAAAGGAGCCTCCTACCCCGGAGATGCGTCTCTTCACCCCCAGCCGCAGCTCTCAACCCCCCAGTACACCCTCTGCCCTGAGCGATACACCCCCCCCCCCCCCTCCTCCACCCCCACTACCCTACACTAACAACCCTAACCCCGCGAGCTGCGTCTCATTTGTTTGCATTCTGGATGCGGCGTGGACGCCGAGTCTCGGGTGAGGCCCGCGCAGCCTGAGCATGAAGGGCACATCCTCCGCGCCTAAGCAAAACAAGGTATCGCCATAATTGACCCGTGCACCGGGCTTCCTGCTGGAAGTCAAGGTTCTGCACTGATGTAAGACCCGTGGCACTCCGTAATCATGTCCATGCACAGCCGGGATTTGACTGCACTCTGGAGGGGAAGACGGAGAGCTTAAGTGGGTTTTATTCCGAGGCTCCCTTTCAGGGAAATTGGCAGCGCAGGCCAGAGGCCAGATCCTCCCGTACCACCAGCGAAACATTTGGTTTCGATCACCGCCAACGTGTCGATTGCGCTCGAACGTGGGCGCCGGGGAGCCCGGTTGCCGTTGCGAGGCGGAAAACGATTTTTGAGCCGCGAGGGATCTGGATCTGGAGCGCTGCTCTGTTCAACGCAACGGCGAGGCGTGCGAGAGGCGATCCGACGACGGGGGAGCGATCAGGCTCGTCTCTTACGATCGCTGCTTACGCAGGCCGCAGCTGATCACCCCAAACGAGTCCTGTCCAAACGGCGCCCGGCGGCGTCGCGGACCTGTTTGGACCCTGGAACGTTTTCACAGGGGCAACGGGCGCACGCGGCTCGGAATTCCAAATGTTTTTGTTCTCCATAAAGGGGGTGCGCGTTAATCATTTATAAGGGCGCTCTCGTGCCTCCGCCGCATTCTCATGGTAACCAGATGTATGTTCGCAATTGATCTGTTGTGCTGTCCGGAGGCCTGCAGCCGGGCCGGTGCCCGTCCTGGGGGGTTCCTCATCGCTCTTTGGCGTCATGTTTGCCATGAGGTGCGAGTCGGGGCACGTCCGGCGAAGCCATCACCCCCCCCCCCCACCCACGCGGTTCACCCCGGCCCCCCTTTTCTGCCCTCAACAGCTTTTGCTCCTCTTCAGCGACACCTCTTCAGGAGCCGCGCTGTCGCCCGGAGCAACGTCTCCCCTTTCCGTGCGGGAAACGCGCTCGGGGGGGGGGGGGGGGCGGGGGGGGGGATCTGGGGCCTGACTCCCGGCGTGCTCACTTCCGAGCGACACCCGGGCCGTCTCGGGTTCGTAACGCGGACCAGACGGGCGGCGAAAGGGGGCCGGCCGCAGCGATGATGTCATCAGGCAAACCCCGCAGCCCCTCCGTGAGGCGATGAACAGCCTTAGTCTTTCAGACATCGCTTACTTGGACGGAGGGAGAAGCGGGAGTCCCCCCCGCTTATCCGCTCATTCGGCCGTGAAATCTGTGTCAATGGGGGGGAGGGGGGGGGGGGGGGGGGGGGGGAACAAAACAAACGCTATCATGTCACCTGATGGAGCCTCTGGTTAACGTCCCGAGCTTCCCACTCCTTAGCTGCGTAGCGCGTAATCACTGGAGTAGTCACATGCAACAAAGCGTCTGCCCCGGGGTGGACTTCCCCTTTAAAACGCGCTGGGTTTTCGGGAGCCGCTTTTCGCGCAGCCGAGGAACTCGTTTAACTCCGATTCATTGCGCCGCGATGATATGACGGGCCCGTAATGTGTTTGAGCGGTCGTGTTACTGGAATCCACTCCCCTCTTGGCTGCTCAACCCGTAATGCAGGGCGAGTTTTTATACCCCCGGCCTCAGACCGGTGGCGGCACGGCCACGGCGATTCTGTCCCCCCCTCCACCCCCCACCCCCCCCCTTGCTGGTAAAGTCCTCGGCCGCAGGCGTCTCCGGCGCGCAGCCCGTCCTGCGGGACCGCATGACGTGCTCCAAAGTGCCACCCATCTGTCACTTGAAAGGGGCCCGTCCTCCAGGCACAATGGGCGGCAGGGGCTGTAAACAAATGGCGCACAAAGGACGCGGGGCCGGGTCAGACAGATTGGACGGGGCCTGTTATCTCTTGCGGCGGACCCCGCTGTGAGCTACGGCGGCGTTCGCGGGAGGCACTGATGGGATTTTCGCGCGGCCCGCGGGGAGCCGTCCCCCGTCCCCTCCGAGGGTCGGGCCTGACGCCCTTCGGGGGATCAGCAGGCGACACCCAGCAGCCCTCGTCGCGGATCGGCCCGGTGGTGGCCCGGCGTCGAGTCGGAGATAAGAGGCAAACTGGAAACAAACAGTCACGGCTATAGCTGGCTGATTGTTTCCATTCGAGGGCTCCCTCTCATGCTCCTCGCTTCATTGTATTTATGACGGCTGTTAATCAAAGTCCTGGTTTTAATTTCGCCTTGAGCATTATTTACGGTCAAAACGAGCTTGGTTGCTAATAAAGCGCAGGCAGAGGAGAGCGAAGCTCATCCGAGCCGGACCTTTATCGATTTATCATTGCGCTCCGCATTTTTCAGCCATTTTTAATCAAAAAGCGAACGAGTAAAGGGGCCCCTAAAGATAAAAAATATGATAGCGCTGTGACGTGAATCTTTTTGGGGGGGGGTAATGAGGCTTTGGCACTGCAACTGAATTATGTTAAGAGCCTCCACTTCATTGTTGTTCTCTCCCTTTTATATCATCTTGAAACATTTAGAACAGCAAGGGAAGAAAAATTCAAATCAACTAAACAATTTCTTTGCCAGCGCGGAGTTACAGATACATTTGCTCTGCTCGTTGCGGCCCCGGTTTGTTTTTACACGTATCCTGATTGGAGCATGGGAGCGTTTCCAGGGGCATAATGGTAACTCTGCACCCATTCAGGCCCCGATCCTCCTGGGTGAAAGTTGAGTGTCCTTACTTCCCCCACAGCGAGGCTCCACATTTGTGATATTGGCTTGATCCTCTTGAGATTTGAGGGACAATGGCTCGGTGCTGTGAGCCCGGGGACACATTCCTCGTAAACATTAGCGCTGGACCAGCCGGGCCTCTGACTCTCTCTTTGCCGTTCGCCCTGTTTAGGAAACGCACCGTTTTCCCTCCAACTTCGACAGCCGTCTTTAAAACACGAGAACTGCGGTGAAGCTTTTTTTTTTTTTTTGTTTCTCATGCATTTGTTTTTACCAGAATAAAGCGAATTCGAGTTTACATGTATTGTTTATATGCAATGCATTTCGGCTGCTTATCCCAAAATCTGGGGAGATTCGTCTAATTTGGAGTTTGAAACTTATTTGAAAACAAACCCCCCGCTCAAGCCTGAACCCCATCTTGATCAAATGATAACGTCTTGCAAAGAAAAACGCCTGTTTTTTTTGGTTTTTTTGCCAGTGACCAAACAAAACCACGTCAAAAGCTGATTAAAGTGACAGTTAAAAGGGACCGGTGTGAGTGTAACATTATCTCCGCGAGGCTGGTTCTAATCTCCCGTCTAAATATCCATCATAACTCACTCTGCTGTTGTGCGACACGGGTTATTTCATTATCACAGACTCCGGTGGCTCGTTTGGCTGCTTGTGTCTGCCACAGAAGGTGTCTTTCCCCTCTGTGCTGCTTGGCAGCTGAGATGCGAGAGATCAAGGGGGCCGCGTGTTGATCCAGGCTCAGGAATGGAGAGCCTGAGTGTAAAAAGTTCCTCTGTAGACGGGCCCGGTCCCGCTGGAAGCCGCACAACTCCCACACACACACACACACACACTCCGACCTGTGCCCATTCACAGTTGACTGCCATGTAAAACACATTGAGTCTCTCTGGACCCGGGATCATAGCCCTTCTGTAAATAAGATACATACGTATGGGGCCGTGGCAGTGTGTGGAAAAGCCCGCTGTGGACCGTGCTTGGCCCGACACCTTTAGACACCAGATCTGGGTGTTCCCAGAGGAACCCAGTGGTCTGTAAATGTGTCGGCTCCAGAGACGGCATGACAACACCTGATCTGCTGTTCCTGGTGGAGCGCCACGCCAGCCATGTTAGTTATACCCCATTGCAAGGTCAAGGTCTGGACAACAGCTCACTATTGCCTTTGTCTGCGTGCTGGAGGTGCAGCAGATTCTCAGGGAAACCATACATTACTTTCCCACAGCTGGCCGGCCGGCGTATCACTTACAGTGTGGTTAATATTTAGGGAAATCGGCCCAGTGCAGCAGACTCATGTAACTTTAGGAAGGTTTTATTCTACCAAAAAATCCAAAGGGCACATGCTGAATAGAGTGTGTGTGTGTGTGTGTGTGTGTGTGTGTGTGTGTGTGTGTGTGTGTGTGTTCTTGGAAGACCTTCCAATTGTGTCACATTGTATTACAATATATTAACTATTATATGAGACATTTTAAAACAATATATATATATATATATATATATGTTTTTAGTGTCACGGTGAATTCATGGCATCATTTACATTTCACATTGAAAATTATTCCAATTGCAAATTCACATTCATCTAAACAGCACGTCGTAATTCATGCTTTTTGACAGTGACATTTTCTTCAATCTGTACTTTTAGAGACCGTGGAGACATCCTGAAGACGGAGCAGGGCAGAGTCTCCCCACAGCCGAGTCGCTGGTGAATGTTTGTGTGGCTCCGTTTTTTGCTGGTCTGAAAGCGCAAAGCGTCGGTTTTGAACTGAACCGAATGAAAGACCCGAAAAGTGGAACTTTTTGAAAAATAAATTGTAGCAAAATTCACGGATTGTTATTTGCGTTTCCGCAGAGCTGTACATGTGCCGTCGACGGGTACAGAAGACTTTTTCTAATTCCAGTGCTCAGAAAATGTTTGCCATTTATGTGGGCACACGTCTGTCTTTTTACGTCCTCAAAATGCAATAGAAAGTATGTGGCCTTTTTACATGCCATATTATTGGTAACTAACTAAAGGGTTAGAACTGCTCTTTAATATGATGATTATTATTATTTTCAGCAGTGTTATATACAGTTGGACAGAAAAACTATTTGTGAAGACAACGCAGACAGCCAAGTGCTATTTCCACCTCAGGACTTTTGTTCTAATCCAAAAACATGTTAACTTTATTTCTGTGCCATTACAGCAGTATATAAGCTTTAAACCTCGAGAGGGACACTCTTACAACCCTGATCATTTTATAGGTTTTTGTCAACTTTTGATTGGTGTCACTTTTTGTTCCTTGTACTTTATACTTCAAAATTTTCCTTTTTAAAAAAAAAAAAAATTCTGCTGCTATTGTGACCCAGACCGTGCCGTCTGAAAACACGAGGCTAAAGGGCTGGCTAAATGAGTAGACAGAGCCGACGTTTTACTGCCGCGATGGTCTTGCGTAGGGGATTAGGTGAAGTGGAAACATTGGCTCCTATTAGGCGCGATGTTAAAAGTGTCCTGCGAGGACTTCAGGAATCTTTAAGGGCGCTTTATGGGACCGTGATTCCAGAACATGCAATAAAAATGCCATTAAAATCAGGTCACCGCATCCACGATTCATCATCACAGACAACTCGCAACTCACTTCACCTCCCTGTGGGAATATTACGCGACTCGCCGCGCTGCCTTTTCTCCCCGCCGTGCGCGCGCGCGCGCGTCCATCTGCGCCATGCGCGCTAAAGTGCGCACTTCCAGCTCCGCGCTTTTTGCGCCGCTTTCTTATGCTAATGGCGCAGTGACATCAGCAGTGAGATCAAAGCGGGGCAGGGGTACTTTAGAGCAGAGTCTGCCCCCACTCAGGCTCACTCACTCACATCTCTCTCCCCCTCTCCCTCTCTCTCTCCCTACTCTCCGTCTGTCTGTCCTCTCTCTCACACACACACACACTCTCCGCGTCTCTCTCCTACACACACACTCTCACTCTCACTCGCACTCACACACACCATGCGTACCTGTCCGGAGCTACTCTGCCACCCCATGCTGGATTTTACCCCCGCGTCAGGCTGATCCGGATCCCCAGAGGATATTCCGACCTGTTGAGATCTGACTTTTTCCTTTCTTTGCTTCTTCTTCTTCTCTTTTTTTTGGTCCACGGTGAGCGCTGAGATCCGCCGCCAAGGTGAGCTGAGAGTTGAGATCGGAGGGACACGAAAAAAAAACTTTCTGCGCGCAGCACCGTACGAGTCTCAGTGTGTTTGTGTGTGTGTGTGTCTGCGTGTCATTATTGAATAAATGTCGAGAGTCGCCTTGCTTTGTCTGTCGCCCGGGGAGAAAAGGGAGAGAAGAAAAAGCTCTGAGAAGTTCAGTCTGAGACTATTATCATAAAAGAAACGGAGATGAATAACTGTCGTTAATTCTCTCCACTTGACAATGGCTCACAGATGTGTCCGTGCCGTGTGAACCGTGCGTGCTGCAGGCTGCAGAGCAGCGGCGCTGCTCCGGGCTGCGCGGTGCTCCTCCCGGGGGCTCTCTCTCCCTCAAATATCCTCCCTGACCTTGTTAGCTAATCCCTGATAATTAGACCCCCTCTGATCACTGGGAAATATGAGGAATAGTTGGCTTGCTCGGCCCCCATCCTGCTTCTCTTTATCTTGGCTTGATGGGAGACATCCATCGGACGGTGTGTGTGTGTGTGTGTACGTGTGTGAGAAACGGAGAGAGAAAGAGAGAGAGAGAGAGAGAGAGACTATCAGCCTTTATCTTGTGGGGCTGTAACAGGAGCTGCCGTTTATCCCGCTTGGGCCAAAAGTAAATTTGAAGAGTAAATCCACTTGTGGAAACAGATAGTGGCGGAAAGAGGTCCTTTTTTAATTAGCAGGAGATGACAGGCTCGTCCTGACACAGGTTATAGGAAAGTAGGCCTGCAGCTGCTCCGGCCGGCTGCCTGTCTCTTTCTCTATGTGCAATGTGTGTGCGTACAAGAGAGAGAAAGGGAAAGACAGAGAGAGAGAGAGAGGGGGGCGAGAGACAGAGCTCCTCTCAATAATCAATATCAGGGATTTTTCGCAGCTTCCAGCGTCGCAGCCAATCAGCGCCGAGGAGGAAACTGGCGCTTTACCGTGCGCCATTATCACGCAGCGCTCCGTCCTCTCTCGGCGCTCTGCGTGCAGCCGCTCCGGCCTCGGTCCGTCCGCGGAGGATCCCAGGCCGCAGCACAGCCCGGGTCCTCCTTCTCTCAGCCCTCTCTCTCAGCCACGGAGCTCAGCAAAGCAGAGAAAGTCCACCGAGAGGGTTCAGGAACTCCACTCCACTCCGCTCCGGAGCCTTCACATTCAGTCCTTTTAGTAGTTTTGCCCAAAGCGAGGGGATTTGGATGGGAGTGTGAGCACTACTAGCATACCACAAGAGCAGAGCCGGAGCTCTGGTTATGAGACGAGGGTTAAAGGGGAAGGCAGGGGAGTACAGATTTCTGAAACGCGGCCATGTCACCATCAGTTTTATTCTGGGATTGTCAAAAAAATATGGGCGGAGGCAAAAAAAAAAGTCAAGAGGCCAAAAAAATCAAGTCAAGAGTCAAGTTTATTATCTCAGATCCGACTCAAGTCAGGAACAGAGAGAGAGAGATTTCCCGGCCTTAGCGGCTTTGTTACGGTTTCACGCCTCGTTTCTGGATTCCTCAAAGCACGTTTGCGTTCCGTGGAGATTGTTGCATTGATTTTCTGCGGGCCCCCCCAACCCCCCACCCCCCCCGGGCCACTCTGTGCCTGAACATTAGGTCGGACGAGCGCGCCAACTCCGCTCGTTCCCACCGTTCTCCATCACGCGCTCGCCCTTTGTTTGACGTTTGCGCGTGATGCTTGAGACCGCCGAGAGAAAGCTAAAACAATACTCCTGTGACGGCTCGCGCTCTCCATTGCCTTTATCAGATTCACCCCCCCCCTCCCCCACCCCACCACCCCCCTCTCTCTCGTTAGATGCAATCTGCTTTCGAGTTGCAAGCCGTTCCCGGGGCCCCGCGCACGCAAAGGGCCGCTCTCGCCGGGCGCCGTGCTGGAGAACGTGTCGTAACGCTCATGCTGTTGTTGTTCCAGGCGTTGCTATGAGCGTCGGCTGCTGAGCGGCGAGCCCAACGCAGCCCCCCCCCGCCCCCGCCCTCGCCCCCCCCCCACCACCGCCGCCCTTTGTGTGTTCGTGTCCTGAGCGGAGCGGAGCCCACCGTCCAACCATGAGGAGCGGCTCCCATGTCCTGCCCCTGGGTGTGCTCGCCGCTCTGCTGCTGTCCCAGCTCTGCTCCGGCATCAAATGGCTGTAAGTATGCGCCGCCGCCGCCGCCGCCGCCGTGCGTGCTTTTGAGGGCCCGTGGCGGCTCCCAGGAAGGGCCCCAGCATTCCTCCACTTGCTCTTGGCCGTGAGGGAAAGGCTGCACGGTCACTGCATGTGTATCTGATGAAGTGTGGGGGGACAGTAGATTAGCTGGCGCTTGGTCAGGTTATGAAGGGGGGAAAAAAAAGTCTTTGTGTCGCTGGCTTTAACGCAGTTCCGGGGAGGGGGGGGGGCGATACCAACGACTCATTCGCAGGGTCTCGGCTCTGGTGGAGCAGCTCTCCAGGAGTTAGGCCGGAGAGACGGGGAAATGACGAGGGGGTGGGGGGGGGGGTGATGTCACAGCTCACCGTTTGCAGTCTAGTCGGCCCTCGGGTGTAAAAATAGCGAGCGGGAGCAGGGACCCGATGCCAGAGACTGTTGACGTGCTGTTTTTACGGTGGGTGAAAAGTAAACAGACATTTTTCCACCTAATTTTGGACGGCCCGAAAAATACCAGGGCAGCTTTTTTTTTTTTTTTTTCGGTTGAAAGTTTTGCGCGGTTCTGTTTCGCTAGAGTCGAGCCCAAAGCGTCGATTTGCGCTAAAATCCGTGCCGAAAACGAACAAACGGCATTTTGATTTGGATTTCATGTATCTATGAACGCACCAGAAAACGGGGGCATAGAGTCCAGAATTTTTCGCGCGCAGCTAAACAGTCATGCGTCCGAGTTTTGACCCCCGGCGCCTTAATGTGAGACCCGTGCGCCAACGGGGACTTCGGCAGATCTCCCCGTGGCTCCCTATCAGGGCGGGCCCCCGCCGAGCTCGCGGGGGACGACTCCAGCAGATGTGCCCAGGAGAGCTGCCGTGACATGTGGGGGGGGGGGCACGCACGTCCGACAATACTCGGCGGCGCAATGCGAAACAGATGCGGCCGTAAACACCTGCGGGTGCCGGGTTACCGCCGGCCCCCGGGCCGAGTCGCGGCTTATCGCTGGGCACCGAGCGGCCGGGCCCCTCGGGCCCCCCTAACGCAAAACAAGCCCGGCGGGCTGCTGCCCGGGTTCCCACGAACGCTCGGCACAGGGCGAGAGGCGCGGCGCCGGGCTCGGGGCTAACCTGCTCCGCCTGTGGCTCCCTCTATTAGGTTAATCCGCATATAAGTTTCAATTGTTTAAATCAAGTGTGCGCACCCTCGCCATCGACTGCGAACAGATGATTCGTATCAGAGCGAGGCCACAGAGGACGACGCTTCCTGTGGTGGAAAATGCAAATGGTGAGGGCTCCATGTACTGTTTCTTCTGACTGCAGATCAGAATTTAGTGAGGTTTTTATATTTTTTGGCATATGTTGATGCCTCTTCTGTGCTTTAACAAAAGAAAGTCCGCGTGCCAAGAACGTGTCACTTATATTTTATGAATCCGCAGCTGACTCTCCTTCGGGATTTCCTTGTGATAAGATGGGTTCTTTTCTGCAGCGGGTGCCAAACTATTTCCCTGCCTGAAGCATTATCTGTTTAGATTTTTCAATTGTTTGTTCAAAACTGATGTGTCTCACAGCCTTGAAATGTGTGTACACACGAACCTCAAATTGCTAACACACCACTGGAGCTCCCAGAATGCTTTGTCATTCCCATAAACGTGATTATTTCACAGCTCAGAAAACAAGAAAGGGGGATTTAGCAACCGTCCCTTTGTTGTCAGGGCTTGCAATTAGCAGAAGTGGTGTTGTTTTGCGCTCAACTGACCAATCCCTCTGTTTGTGCCCCCCTCCACCCCCCCCCCGATCCCTCCCCCCCGCAGAGCGCTATCACACACTCCTGCATCTTTTCACATCAACCAGACCCAACACTGTAAGCTGCTGCCCGGCATGGTGTCCTCCCAGGCGCAGCTGTGCCGCAGCAACCTGGAGCTCATGCAGATGATCGTCCAAGCTGCCCGCGAGGTCAAGAAGACGTGCCAGAAGACCTTCGCCGACATGCGCTGGAACTGCTCCTCCATCGACATCCCCGTCGATGCCCCCAAGTACCGGCCAGACCTAGACCGAGGTACGCTGTGGAATGACAGCATGGACTGCCTTTCCAGAGAGCCGCTCCAAGTCCCCCCCCCACCCCCCACCCCCCCCCCCCCCCCACCCCACACCAGAGCCTGATGTTTATGGTCACGCTTTGACATTCAATGAATATATGAAGCCGGGGGTCATTAAGTGCTGCTTGTGTTGCAGTTCAGCTTACAGGAACCGGTGAAACGATCCCCTCGCCCATTACTGGTGTCTGTGCTCGGGGTGCCACAACAGATTTATCTGTACATTATGTATGGACGTGAGCGATATCTCCAGAACTGTAATGCAGAATTATGTCCCTTTCAAAAGTGATTTCTGGTTCGGAGATGACATGTTGCCTCATCTTTCCACTTTCCGCTGCCAGCCAAATAATTCCATTATTCATTCCTTAGGAGCTCTCCCCCGGGGGGACTCGCGTTGGAGCTGTTATTTGAGAATAATTCCCTCCCTCTGTGCGCACACACGCACGCACGCGCACACACAGACACGCATTATACGCAAACACAGACACGCCACACGCGCACATACCGTACGATAAAATAATCGGCCTGTTATTTCCGAAATCCACGGCATTATCGGACTGCGTGCCTGTTTGCATTGCAGTCTGACTCTGGCTGTCTGCGTTGCCAAAGGCAGCTTGAGCCGCGGCCAGACACAGTTGCTGGCGTGTGGGCGGGGGAGCCGCGCAGCTCTCCCCAGGAAGGACACGGCTGCTATTTGCCAAATGAACAGTCTGCGCCGAGCAGGAAATGGCTCATCTCTGTCCAGGGATGGCTTTGATCTAAGCAGCCCACGGTCATACGCGATTTCCCCCTTTACCTCCACTCGCTCCTCGGCCCTGGACGTATGTGCTTTCCGTGTACACGCATCGCTGCCAATCATGTCAGCTTTCGCGCCGCGTTACGGGGTTTCACTTTGTGTGCCCCAGCACTTTTTTATCGGCGAGGCAGAGGGCCGAGGGGGAGCCGTGGAAACAGAGAGCGCGGGTGTGTTCCTTTCTCTTTAGTGTCTGTAGAAAGAAAAAGCAGAAGTGGTTTGACAGGCCACGCTAGCGCTTTGGCGAACATTGTGACGATCATAATCTCATTACGCTGACAGATGAAATGTCCCCACGCTGTTCAGATAGTTGCCAATGATTTACAGTGTTTTCTTTTTCATCATGTGCTGGAACCGATTAAATTACCCTTGTCCTTTTAGACTTGACATCACCTTAGGTTTGAGGAAACGGTGAAAACAAACCGCCTACAATGTGACATGTGATAGCCCAAAAGGTTACTCATGCAGAGAAACAATGCCAGCAAGCATTAGGTGTAGCTATGACTGCCGTCTGAGCCTCATGCCCTATGCTGAAGTCTGACCCCCTGGGAATACAATCGCTGAGTGGCTGGACTCGGCTCCGTGACCTCTGACCCCGATGTGTCTTCCCCTCTCACCTCCGCCATTCGCTCTCCTTATCTGCCCCAACAGGAACACGGGAGGCAGCGTTTGTCTACGCCCTGTCCGCGGCCACCATCAGCCACACCATAGCACGGGCCTGCACTTCTGGGGATTTGCGGCTGTGCTCGTGCGGCCCCATCCCGGCTCAGGTCCTGGAGCCTGGCTACCGCTGGGGCGGCTGCGCCGACAACCTGCACTACGGCCTCATCATGGGCTCCAAGTTCTCGGACGCGCCCATGAAGATGAAGCGGGCGGGCTCCCACGCCTCCAAGCTGATGCACCTGCACAACAGTGAAGTCGGAAGACAAGTGAGCATATGCTTATTTTGTAACAAAAACAAGAGCAGTTGGCACTTCTCCAAATAAAAAGAGGATGGTTAGGGATGGGATTACACAAAACCTAACACTGAAAATCTTCTTAAAGACAATAGCAATATAAGCGGCGTGATTACTCTATTCTATTTCTACCAACATGACCACTAAATCTTCCATAAATTGATATAAGATGTGTTTGGAGGTTCATTCTTCAGTCTGTGAGCTCTATCCAACCTGTCCCCTGTCCCCCTGTGGCAGGTTTTGAGAGACGCGCTGGTCATGAAGTGTAAATGTCACGGCGTCTCCGGCTCGTGCTCCATAAGGACCTGCTGGAAAGGCCTGCAGGACCTGAGGGAGATCGCCATGGACCTGAAGACCAAGTACCTGTCCGCCACCAAGGTGGTTCACAGGCCCGTGGGCACGCGCAAGCAGCTGGTGCCCAAAGACATCGACATCCGGCCGGTGAGGGAGAACGAGCTGGTGTATCTGCAGAGCTCCTCGGACTTCTGCAGCGCAAACGAGAAGCTGGGCTCTGTGGGGACCCAGGACAGGTGAGACCCCCCCCCCCCCCTTCCACCCACACACACACACACAGCACCACCACCACGTCACGGCATCCGGTCAGACCGCGAGCGTGCATGAACAAGAGGTGGCGAGGATATGAGTTCTTCTGTGGTTATGAGCCATGAGCATTGCTCCGTATCAGTCACGGAGCCACGCAGCCTGACACATAGGAAATCACCTAGCCCAAGCCGTCTGCTCACGCAGGATGTTGACTCTAGTGAAGCGCCCCCCTCCTTCCCCCCCCGGGCTGTCTCGGTGCCACTGTTAGGTTTTCGGGCTGGCTGATAACAGCCAGCGGCCCCTGAGAGCCCCGTCTGCGACTCCCCTGTGTGTGTGTGTGTGTGTGTGCGACTGGATAGGCTCCTGTGACTGGAGCCGTTGTCCCTGCTATCTGCAAACAATGACTAATGCGGTTATTCCTGGGGCTGAGTGCACTCCGGCTGATATCGATTGGAGAGGGTCGCGCAAATGGGGAAATAGTTAGTGCTCCCTCGAAGATAAAGCTTTATTTGCGCCGCGCGGGTCCTGGTTTGAGGACGCGGTGGCTTTAAGTAACTCGATCTGTTCCGGCCTCGACCCCGCTGACCATCTGTTAGCCGCTCGGGCGGGCCGTTTCCCGCATTATAAGAATAAACGCACCTATTTAGACTTACACGTGCACCTCAGCATGCCCCAAGGCCAGGCAGCCCGCCATCGCGGCCTCTGAGGATGAAACGCGCCTCCAAATGGCGCGTGACGTAAATGTCATACATCACATGACGGCCCCCGTCATGTGTGCCTCAGCTGTGGGCCACCAGATAACTGGCACACATGCTTCATGTCAAGGACGGCGGCCGTGCCCAGCGGGCCTGCAGCTGGGGAGCGCGGCGGTCGGGCCACGGTCTGCAGCTTCTGCCCCGCCGCGGTCGCAGCACGGTGCCGATCGGGAGCAAGCGTCTATGAGCGCACATGTGTGTGGGTATGGATTATTCGCGGATGGACTCGAGGCCGGTTGCATCAGAGGCATTCTCAAACCTCCCCACATCAACACTCCATCACGTGGCTGAAATATGCGTGCTCTGCTCGGATTTGTTGCTCACTGGTGGCCACTTGAAGAGACTTCTATTTTTTTTCTCCCCCCCCACCCCCGTCCGTTTTTTACACTCGGATTGACCCTGTTTCTGTCTGTTCTGCTGTTGGGGCTGGGACCCATTCACAGGCGCTGTGAGCGGCAGATACTGGGTCTGGAACCAGGTTTTCTGCCTAATAGGAGGAATGGGGACAGGGAAAGTGAATTTTAGCAGGAGCTCTTAATGGATTAAGTGTGATCACAGAAGTGTCATGGCCCTGGGATGGGGCACGCTAAAGGAGCTCGTGCTTTAGTCTTAAATTGCATTACTGTGCCTGCGCTGAAAGTCGCAGATGTGAGCTGCAGAATGTAGTGCCGGGCTCTTTCCCTACTTACATTACAGCAATGATATAATGAGATCTTGCTCCTGACACAACGCAACTGTGGGGGTTTCTGTCTTTTTCCCAGCTCCCACCAATGTAATAAACCTGTCTTACACCCTCAATGAGTCCTGTCCCTCCTCCACCTCTTTCTCCTTCACTCTCGCAGGAGCCATGAGCTCAGCATCTCCCTCGAACCGACTGGTCATTAACACTCTGCCATCGTAAAACAATGCAATTATATGGGGAGGGCAGGCTAAAGAAAGGGGAGGCCGGCCCTGTGTATTCAGCGTGATTTACGGCAGGGCTATTCTCTGCTCATTCAGGATGCCTCGGGCTTCTGAAACGAGAGGCTGAGCCCCCACTGCCCAAAGCCCGGGTGAACAAAAAGAAAATGAGAGAAAAAAATGTTTGGGAGAAGGGCTGCACAAAAGGTTAAGGCGCAGCAGTTAGGCAAGCACTTTTAAAAGACTTTTGTGGGCTCCTCACAGGCTGCGTGGTTGTGCAAATATTTCAAGACGGAGCCTTAGCCCCGGGCGGCCCCGGGCGGCGCACCGATCCGCAGCTATGCCGGCTTTCACGGCCCCGTCTTGCCTCCCGATCCCGGCCCCTGCCGGAAAAAGCGCAAAAGTCACATGCGAACCCCTGTCTGTCTCTGCTCCTGCCAGGCAGTGCAACAAAACCTCCCTGGGCAGCGACAGCTGCGACCTGATGTGCTGCGGCCGAGGCTACAACCCCTACACGGAGAAGCTGGTGGAGCGCTGCCACTGCAAGTACCACTGGTGCTGCTACGTCACCTGCAAGAAGTGCGAGCGGATCGTGGAGAGATACGTCTGCAAATGAGCGCGCGTGTGTGTCCCCCCCACCCCCACCCCCACCCCTCACCCCCCCACCCACCGCAGCAGCAACACCACATACCCCCCCCCACCACCACCCCCACCCACACACACACCCCCCGAGTGCATCCAGCCACTCGAGGCTACAGATTAACCAAAGCACTCCAATATCAAGAAGGCTTACTTTTGTCTTAAGCTTTAGCATGTGTATCTCAAGGAGAAACGGTCCTTTCTTGTGTCAGTATGAGCTTTTGTATCTCCGATCTCCAAACCGCCAGTTGGGTTTCTCAGCTTTTCCGCTTCACAGACCTGGATAAGGAGCGTGTGGCGACAGTGCCGGTTTACGTGAAGACCGCCGTCCTCCTGGGTATTTCCTCTTTTCTTGTAAATTATAATAAATCCCCGTAAGAGGGACGTTGAAAGTCTATTTTATTATATCACTAGTAAAAAAGAAATAATATCGGATTTTATGCTGGAGGAGAGGGGCCTTGTTTGTTTTTTCTCCCCCCCCCCCCCTCACTAGACAGAGACTTACGTTTGGCACCGTGCAACGGAAATCAGAGGGGCTCTGATGGATCCTCGCGGTACGTTTCGAGGTACTCTTAAAACTTTCTTTTTTTTTTCCTCTGGCATCGATGGACAATGGAGGAACAGGGAACACAAAGGGAATTTCAAGTGCTTTTCAATCACGGAGCGTTCTTTTTTTTGTGGTTGACATTTTGGACTCTCACTCGTGTGTCCCCCGCGCGGACCCTCACAGCGCCCGCATCCCTGTGGATTGAGAGAAAGAGCGTTACGGACTTTTGTAAAACGGTGCATTATCTCCTTTATGTCTGACATGCAGTTCAAAGTATATTCTATTTTTCATGAGCGTATGAGCTGAACTCATGGATTTTGTAAACCACTGTCGTGTGGATGTACATACTGTTATTTTGTATACTGAAATAAAGAAAGAAGTATTTATAAAATAATTAAATGATCTTCACCATCATCTGTACATCAAACTGGCATGTTTGTCCTTTTGTCCCCGGGCTGCTCCTTGAACCGTATACCCCGCAGGTCTTTGGCAAAGACGGGCCTGAACCTAATTGTGTTTAAGCTGAGGAACATTCACTCTAATTCCCTCCAAATCCAAGTCTTATAAAAGGACACTTTACCGCAACTTATAGCAGGCCGTGATTGTAAATCAGCTCAGCACCCTCAGTAATGAGTTGCAGGGTTCAACCTATTGGGACCGCTCTCTGAATTACCCGAACCCTGGGAAAGTGTTTGTTTGGACATTCCACCTCCTCTCTAAGGCCATTACAAAGGGATTTTTGTCACTGCGATCGCGGCTCAAACGCAGAAACACTCGCCGGTCCCAGAGCCAGACCTCCAACAGACAAACATCGAGTCTGAAGAAAAACGCAAAGCAAAACAATAAAATAAAAAAAAACAAAACAGAAATGGAAATTTGTTTTCGAAGGCACAGGCTGACCGTTGACCTGTCAGAGGGAACGTACTTGGCACTGTGCGGAGCCAAGAGCCAAGATGTTACCCTCTGGCCAGCCTTGTGTTGGTTAAAGTGGTTCTCATGATTTTACACTGACAGAAATAGCTGCGGAAGATGTAGGGCCCATGCTGGGAGCTCACATGATACGCCGCAGCACCAGCCCGCGCGAGCTGCACACTCACTGAAGCTGTAACACCTCCTGACCCCATCCTGCACACACACACACACACGCACGCACGCACACAAACTGCCAAAACACCTCCCTGCTGTCTGCCCTAACAGGGCCGAGGGGGAACATTAGCACCACTCATTTAGATGTTTGTCGCCATTTAATGACGCTGGGATTGTTTCACAGCTGTCCATTTCATTTCGTTCCTGGATGCAAACA
>CM055204.1:3051540-3100594 GCA_029224185.1 Karalla daura
CTCCTCCTCCTCCTCCTCCTCCTCCTCCTCCTCCTCGCGGCAGACGCGCGGCCTTGGCTGGGAGCAGCCGGACCGCATGAGCTCGGCGCACGCCTCCAGTCCCCCTGATCTGATGAGACGCCGCCCGTCCTCGCGAGCTGTCCAAATGAACAGCCGAGGCATGACACTCGGGCCCGGGCGCATCGCAGTAAATCAATCTCGCCCCCCCCCCCCCCCCCCCCACCCCCCCCCCCCCCCACCCCAAATCTCTCTTAAAAGGGACGTTTTTTTATGGCGGGGGAGGGGAAGACGTGAGGAGGGAACCCACTTTATACTCACATATTTGTTTCAATCTCTCCTCCATTCGTGAGGGTACGTTTTGTATGGTACCACCCCCCCATCTCCTCAACCCCCCCTTTAAATGCTTCCACATTTCTCCGTCTGAGTGAGGTAATACCATTTATTTGGCATACAGTGGAGTGGGACGGGCGGCCGGCGAAGCCATTAAGTGTGATTAGCACCGATTTGATTTGTGAATCGTCTGATTGGCGACACACCCTGCGGGAGAAGGGCTTTTTTTTTCTTTCTTTTTTTCTTTCTTTGTTTTTTTTTTGGGTCTTAAGAATACCCAACTGGAAACTATGCAACCGCCATCAATCACCAATAACCTGCTACTGAAAGTGAAACAGGTGCTGAAATATTTGGGGCTCCACCAATTTGAAAAGCCAAATCAGCGAAGACATATCTTGGCCCGCTGCTTTGCGCTGATGTTGGGCGGTTGTTAAAATTTATGCTGTCAAAAACGCATTCAGCGTTTCCCACCCTGGAACATAACGCCTTTGAAGGAAGAGGAGCAGCGACGCTCTGTTAGGAGTAGGGGAGTAGTGCATGCAGGCCTTTAAGTTAACGGCTATTACATTTTACTGCAACTTTTTAGAGAGTTATTCTAAGAGATCGCATCTGAGCTCATTTTTAAAACAGCCCGGAAAAAATGATAAGTGCCACTCAAATTGCATGCTATGCTTATTATGAAATTCTTTTTATGATCATAATCGTTCTCTTGTGTTTACCTCCCTCAATAGAAATACAAATGGCAAGCGAACACAATTTTGCGACCTGTCACTAAAAGATTACTTTCACCGTTCAAACTCAAGTCCAAGTCTCCGGGATGGAAGGTGGAAAGACTGAAAGACGCCCAAGACTGAAACAACCAGATATATAAGTGCAATAACTTCTGTGCAGGTATTTCTGAAGCTCTTTTATAACTCCAGTAACCTGATTACGGCTACTTTAAGTGTCGTGAGGGGAAAACTTTCCGTGCATTGCCGTTCTGTGACATTCATCTCCTCTCCTCCTCTCACTGCTGCTGCTGGAGCTGCTGCTGGAGCCGCTGCTGCTGCCGGAGCACCGAGGAGTGATGATGGCGCAGATGCGTGTGCATTGTGCTGCCTCCAGCCCCAGATGCCTCGGCCACAGGCCACGGGTTCACTATATTATACCTGCACCCTGACGCCAGCCTGATTTACTGGCCTCTATTAGAGCTGGAATGGGACTCTGGGCTCGGTGCGGCCGTTAAATCTGCCTGCGGACGGAGCCAAGAGGGAGCAGTCACAGTTGCTACACTCCAGTCTCGCTTCCTCCACACCCCGCTTCTCCCTCCCAGTCTGCTGACACACGTAAGGTCCGAACGTTTGTCATTCTCCGACAAATGCGTTGCGTAACAAAAAAAAAAAAAAAGTTGTTCTCTGCAAAAAAAAAACAAAACGATTTTCCATGCGATGAGCCTGCGGTTTGATCCTCGTGTGTAGGTAAATAATCCGGGAGATGTTCTCCACCAAACACGTCCAAATAGCTTCCCAGCTGTTTGGGTGGGCCCGCTCCTCCGTGCCGCGAGAGAGTCTGTCCGCGGCGCCTGGGTGAGCCGCGCGCGGCTAAAAATACAGGTGCGAACACGTTCAAGATGAGCGCAGAGGATCCAATCACACAAACCACATGTGGGGGCGGTCATGGTCACGTAAGGCTACGGTGCTGTTAGTGCGATGCGGATGCGCAGGATGCTTCCCGGCCGCATTAGACACACGTCCCGAAATGTCATCTGCTCCCAACACTACGCCGCCGGCAGATGTAGTCGAAAAGCACAACCGGAGTCCCGCCCAGAGCACGACGGGCCCGGCCTGGCCCGCGCAGCCGAGAGACGGAACGACACGGCCTCCCGGTCGAGGGAACACGAGGTCCGGAGGCCGGGAGGTCCCCCCCCACCCCCCCCGTTTACGACGGGTATCAAAATATGATCCGTTAGCAGAGGAAAAACATGGATTTGCGCGAGGTGTAAATGTGTCATGATTGCTATCTGGATGAACCCAGCGCCGTCCGTCTAAACATGCTCCTCACATTTCCGCGGCGCATGTGATGAAACCGTTCCTCGAAAATATCCTATTCTAGCCCCTTCAACCCCCCCCCCCCCCGCCCAAAAAGATGTGTGTGAAAAATGAAAGCAACATGGCCCGGAGATTAATGATACACAGGAAGAAATAGCGGAGTGTGTGACACGTTGCACTCATCTGCGCAGCTGATCCGCTGTTAACAGGCCATATTTTATCTGCGGGTCAGAGTGGCCGGGCCGAGTGGGGAGGGGGGGAAGAGGGGGGGGGGCGGGGGCGGGGGGGGGGGGGGGGGGGGGGGGGTGTCACGATTTTATTTATACAACGGAAGGGAAACTTCGTACGTGACATTTGTCAAATTTACCAGAGGGGGACGAATAATTAAAAGCGTGTCATCGAAGGCATTTCGCAGAGTTTAGGAGAGCGGCCGTAACTCAACAGCTCGTAGCGGCGCTGGGCTTTTTTTTTTCCTTTTAAAGGAGGTCTGGGGCTGATTTTCAACAATTCAGTGCGCAGGTTCCGCTCCGGAGGACAGAGTTTTAATCACGATGGCGACGAGGAGAACGCGTTTGAGATAGCGGCAAAGCGCAGTCATTCAAAAGCTCTGATTTGCACAAAACCTCAGTTATTCAGCAAATGTTTAACGTCTCGATATAGGTGTGCACAACATTTTAGGTATCGAAGACGACTAACTGGTGCAGATTCACGAGGCACAAGGAAAGAAAGAAACGGCGACTGGGCTGAGTGTCCGCACATCTGTTTGCAGTGTGAGATGTGACTTCGTTGCTTCCCAAAGTGTTCCATTAGAAACGTTTCCTCGTTGGTGTTTCTTCTTCCGCGAGACCGTTGTGTGAGTTCAGCTCTGGTTGCGCGCTTCTCGGTGCCAGCGCTTGTGTGGTTCTTGGTCGGGGCTCAGAAAAAAAACAGAAAAAGAAACAAAAAAAAGTTTGTTGATAACTCTGGCGCGAAAAGAAAAGGTTTCGCAAAGAAAATACGATGCGTTATATCACGCGGCGAGCTGCTCTGCGAGCCGTCTCGGGAGTAAACGGACGGCAACAGAAAGGCAGCAGAAAGGGAACGGGGCCGCCCCACCCGCGCTCACCGCTCCCAGTTTCCACTTAGCAGCTTCTCGCTAGCGCGAGACGGATGCGGCGCACGGCCGGGCCCGGGGAGAGGCCAGACCGATCTGTGTTCGAGGAGGAATGATAGCCGGAGGGGCCGTTACGAGGAGCAAGGAGGTGCGAGGGGTTAAAGCAATTAGAGCACATCTCTGTCACATCCTGCGAGTTTCAGATGTCCTGCCAGCGGAGCGGCCCCCTCCCTCCCTCCCTCGCCACCCCCCCCCCCTCCTCATCTCCTCCGTGCCTTTCCAAGCCTTTCTAAATAGTCGAGTCCTAATATTTACTCCAGGCTCGCCGAGGCCGGGGCGGAGCGGGAGCCGGGGCCCGCGGGCTGTCGGAGCAGCGGGGCCGAGGTGGCAGGGACGGATGCCCTCATTAATCCTGCCGGGGGGGAAACAAACATTTGTCCTGTCGGGGGGGCCGCGTGAGACGCAGCTGGAGGCCCAACGGGGGGAGGGGGGAGGGAGGGGTCGGTCCTGTTTGTCGGCTTCACATTTGTATTACGCAGCTTTGCGTGTGCGTGACCTGAGCTCGCCTGTCAAAGACCTCTGCAGTGTCGGCCGTGCTGGGCTGTGTATATGTGCGCGTCAATGAGGCCACGGGCCGACATCTCGCAGTTAGACCCTCGCATGTCAGCACCATAGCTATTCGTTCGTGTATTTACGGAGTGTGTTCCTGTCAAAAGCCCCGCGTTGTCCTCTCTCGATTTCTTTTATGTTTCCCCGCTTCTGTTGCTCAGAAAGACACTTACGCGCACACACACGCACACATGCTTGTTCACGGCAGAACGGCGAAAACATCAAATAGATCCCGGCTCCCACGGCCGGCCAATCGGCACGGCGCTGCTCCGGAGTCGGATTTAATGTTTATCCCTGGCCGAGTAAATGATTAAGGAAGCCTTTTCTCCCTCTGTCGACGCCGCGCTCTCAGGAACAAACAGAGGCGATACAATAACCATCTGCTGCCGACAACGGTTTTCGGGGTCCGGCCGGCGCTGTCTCTCGGCGGAGGTGTGCGTGTGAGCGTGGCTGTCCAGGCTCGTCATAACTGGCATACGGTCGCGTTGTGTGTTGTGTTTATTATTACGGCTTGCCCCCACCCGTTAGACCGTTTAACTTTGGCAAATTGAGACGAAGGCGGGCGGCAGATTGTTTCCTCTTGTTTTCCAGGCCTCGTCTCGTCTCTGTCCTCGGCATTGGAACCAGACTATTGCCTGGGAGGTTGGATCACAGCGCATTCCTCCACGAGTCTTTCTCCCCGAAGAATTTGCATCACAATCTTCCTACCACAGAGCACCACAACTCACAGGCCTGATCAGAAATGCCATTGGGAGACACTTGGCTTGTCACAAAACATCTTTGACGACAGCTTTTTGTGTCATAACAAACATATTGGAGCCATATCAATATATCATCTCCAATATACTTTTACAATGTCATGAATATATATAAATTACGCTCTTTCGTGAGTAAACAGAGGCGCCAAATCACTTCCAGGAAACGGCTGCTTAGCAAAAAAAGGAATTTGCTTTCGGAGAGAGGGTCCTCGAAGGGGACAACAAGTTCCCTGGATGATGAGCTGCAGGAGAAATAAAACTGCGAGCTCTTTCAAAGCCACAGAACTGCTTGAAACGTTTCACGTCGCGCGGCTAATAAGACCTCCTCTCTCCACTTTCTCCTCTCCTTTCACTGGCCCTGATCTGAAGTGAAACAAAAGCCCGTGTGAGCGGAGCAGAGGCCCGGGCAGCCATCACTCTCGGCCGGCCTGACAGAGAGAAGTGAGCACTTGGCGGTGATGGACGGCCTCTCCTGCACAGAGGCCCTCACACTTCTCCCCTGCCTGCCAGCTGGGGATTAACACTACGGCCGGGGCCGCCCCCGCCCCCCAAATCCCATCGACGGCTCTGCACCACTGTCCTGCAACAGCCGACCCCTCGCCCCGCTCGCCCCGCTCATCCCCCCACCGGCCCACTCCCACCCGGCATTCCTGGCTGCGTCACGTGACCCCGGGCTGGGCTGGCGCTGCCCCGGGCCCACAGATCTGAGCACCAGCGAGGTGCCAACATTCCAGCCTTGACGGGCGTTTTGTTGGAGGGATTTCCTGTGGGCTTTCATGCCAACGTGGAACAATTACTGCTGCTCAGCAGTCCCTGGCCGCCACAGGTGGACGCAGGGCCAGGGGTGTCCCAGCCGCCATCCGGGTCCGACTCCCAACCCCTCTTCGCGTGGATGACGGCTTTGTATCCTCTTCTCCACACAGGCCAGGTAGCGGCCTGCCAGGACATCCCGCGGCACAGACTTCCTGCCCATGGGAGCGCGTACGGGCCCCCTCACTGAGGCCACTTTCTCTTATCAGTCTGATTGTCTGGCGTTGTGGTGCACTTCGACCACACAAGGGCCGTATTAGCTTTAAATTAGATCATGTTTAGCACAGATTAAATCAGCCCAGCCCCTCAATGAGGTGCAGCTGTGTGTCCGGCTCTATTTTGGCTGGGGTGCCTGAGGAGGCTTTGATGAGGACTGTGGAATGAACCTCTGAATCACTCATCCTTGCAATATTTCACAGACACGCCTTTGGTCTATCAGAGTGACTTAGCCAGACTTTTAATCAGTGTATTTATATTCTTAACCTTTGCAGCGTTGTGGGTGTGTGTGTTGGCACAGGAGGTGTTTCAAAGAATGGAATTTGTTAACAGTTTGTATTTTGCATGCGCGCCCGGAGCTCTCTCTACCACACACACACACACACACACACACACACACACTCAAACACATTTTTGATGGGCTGGTTTCTATTGATGTGAAGGTCAGAGCACAGATGCCCCAGAAACGACTTTAATAGATGCTGATTAATGCAGGACAACAGGACTGGAGCTGGTTTGGACTGCATGAGAGGCAAGAAATCCTGCTCTCCGCTCATGCATTCTCATACGGTCAGAGAAACCCTCATTCTTTACCCCCATCCTTCACTCGCTCAGCTGTTGCCCTGTCAGGACGCATTTGTCGCAATTTGTGGAATTAGATTAAAAAATCAGCGCCTGAGAACTGGGCAAAGGAAGTCTCTTTTCCTTGACTGCACGTCAGTGATTTCTGCCGAAGGTGAATTGATTCCAGGAGGGAAAAACGCCATAATTCCACAAAGCGCCGAGCCCCAAACTGCTCTCAGATCTGCCCGTCTCCCTGCTATGTGAGCCGAGGTCTCTACCGAGGCGCTGTGGCTGCGGCCACGGACACGAATGATCTGCGATGGCGCTCCCCGTCCGAGCCCCGCAGCCGGGCGGTGGGTGCAGCGGAAGGAATTCTCCGGCTGCGTCGTCGAGTCGGCCCGTGGAGGAGATGTTTGGGCCTTGAAGCCGAGGGGGCACATGAGATGGGTCCCCACATGAAAGAGCCCGGCCGGCTTCCTGCTTTAATCATCGCGAGCCCGGGCCCGGGAGGATCCATTTCACGTCTGCTCCTCTGGAGCCTCCAAATGCATCTTTGTTTGTTTTCCGCTCTTGTTTTGACAGATGATAGTCCGCCTGCTGGCGGGCTCGTCCCCAGTTCGGCCTGCCCTCCTGCGCCTGACGTGGCAGGAGAGAGCTCTCATGGGGTGGGGGTGGGGGTGGGGGGTAGGCGGGGGTGGGGGAGGGGGGTTGGGGTTGGGGGGGCTCAAACTGCACCAGAGAACCAACGGTCGACGCGGCAAGACCTGGAGACCATCTCTCCGTTTTCCTGTTATTGCAGCGGCACTGATCCTTGTAATGGCCGTATCAGGTAATAAAGACATTCCACATTAGCCGGGCTCCACTTGTTTACATGTAGATGCTGGCCCGACTGCGCGCCACAGCTCGTCTGCCAGAATCAATTAGCGCCCCTCGGAGCCCTTGGCCGCCGCTGAGAAAAGCTCGATGGTTCAGAAAACACCTCGCCCCGACATGGAGTGACGTGCCGGGGAATCAGACCGCCGTACTTCCTCCCTCTCCACATGCCTGAGCAATGTGTCTGAGCAGCCGCTGCCAGCACATATGATTTATGAGCACCTATGCACCGGACTCCCCTGCCTGCCTGACCCCGTGCGGTGCGAGGACAAGCTTACTCGACAAATCGGAATCCCGATAGCTTTAGGTGCAAAACCTCATTAGCCCGCGGCCCATTGTGTGCCCGGGGAGGAGGATTTGTGTTTTTAACGTCTTTCCTCTCTCCACGTGGCCTCTCGGAGAGTCTCCCTGCTCTCGCCCTTTGTGCTCGGCCTCTCTCTTTCTCTGAATGCTCTACTGACCTTGCATTTTCCTTGTTTCCGTCAGTCCCGGGTTCCAGCAGCTGGACTGGCAACGCTGGCCTCTGACTTGCCTCCATGGGGCCGTGATCATTTCCTGTGCACCCCTCTGCCCTTTCTCTTGCTGACAGAGGCTCTAATCCCCGTGGCTGCACTCTGCCTGCTTGTCCGCCGCCTGCCAAGAGTGGAAAACTTCACTTGAAAAGTCTAAATTATAACCTGATGAGCGCCGTTTCCCCTCTGCTTTTGTTTTACCGTGGATTACCGAAAAGCCTTGCAAAGAGCCAGGTGTCTCTGTCCAGAGAGACCCACTAAATTAAACGTCATGTCGTGAAATTAGTCACGAATAAAACAAACATTCGCTCGATTTGGATGTTAGCGGCACCCGATCTTCTTGTCCGTACGGAAAAAAAATAAGAACAAATGCCCAGAAGAGGTGATGAATATAGGGGGAGCGACTCAACTCATTTACCACACCGCACGTGTAAGAATTCGCCTCGAACGGTCTTCGCTCGCAGCGGGGATACGTAGGAGGTCTTGTGACACTGTCCGACTCGGCAGCTCTAGTTTATACCCGCGCGGCTCCAAACAGGAAAAGGCTTAGTCCAAGTGTGTGCGAGGCGGCGCGGACGCCTGTCTGCAGTTGTTTGGACTCGGCTCGGCCTCTCCGGCATCTCCGCACGGCACAGCGTCTCGCATATTGTCTTGGCTCTCGTCCGCCTTTTTTTTTCTTTCTCTCTTTCATTGCCATGGCCAGAAATCCCCGCGTCCCGCCTGTGACGTGACTGCCTTCTAGACGGCCCCGTTCGAGACGCAACATCCACTCCAATTGGAGTTGGAACTCAATTTGATCCGAGCTTAACTCGATTGCTCCCAGCGCGTCCTTTCTCAGCCACCCCAGGGCTGCTGGCAGGCCCCCGGGGGGGCAGCCCGGGGGGGGGGTTGCGGCAGAGCTCCAAGAGGCACAGGGGTGCCGTCTGTTGCCGGTTCACGTGACCTATATTTAGGCCTCTCAGAATAGCGCCTGATAATGCTCACGCTCCACACCCGACGCCGCTTGGGTCGGACAACACGAGCGGAACGGGCGCTCACCTGCGGACGCGCTGCCGAGGCAGGGTGGGAATGCGAGGCCGGGGAGCAAACGAATCAGCGCTGCCTCGGTGGCGAAGGGGCAGTAAATTACACCTCATGTGGTCGAGACGTTTCAACAAAAACACGCCTTTGACTCAGAAATGCCAGCTATGCGGCGCAAAGCGGGCCGACCCCTGATTGCTGGCCGCAAGCCGGAGCCCGAGGCGGGCCCGGCGGGCGCGGGTCGCCCCGGCCGTGCCCCCCCTCCCCCAGCCCCCCCCCCCCCCCCCCCCCCCGGCGCTACAACATTAGAGCGAGTAACAAATTGAGATGTTATTGCTGACAGTAATCTGAGCGCTCTCGAGGTTACCGCTTTCCACATGCTCGGGGAGATAATTCACATTTCTGGGAACGTAAACCCTCGGCGGGTGCCAGGAGCGGCGCGGCAACAAATGCATATGCAACGGCGATGCACGAGTCACATCTGGCCGAGGCGTCGGCGGCTGTTTGTTTGTGTGTGCGTGCGTGCGTGTGCGCGTGTGCGTGCGGACGTCATCCCCCGGAAAGTATAGAGCACTTCCATCAGCTGTATTTAGATTCGATATCGCTTACAAGGGATTAGGAGGGATCGCTCACTTCGGCTGTCCCGCCGGCCCGCTCCGCTGCCGCGGCGCTGGCGGTTTCGTCTCCGCTTTTTTTTTTTTCTTCTTCCTTCTTTTTTTTTGGGACAACATTCTCCGTTAAGTTGGGCGCACAAAAGCCCTCAGAGTCCCGTGGAGGAAAAAAATGCCCCCCTTTCATCGCCAATTACAGGCCTGCTTCAGAAATGGAATTACGCCGCATAACTCTAAAGCCGCTTTTTATAACTGGAGCATTCCCTAATCTGGAAGAGCGTCGCGCTCTCCCCTGCTCCCCTCCGTCCCCCACTCCGAACGGTGGATACGAGGAGCCGAGGGGGGGGAGGGGGGGGGGCTAGGAATATGACTTTGTATATCGTTTAAAACCCAAACAATTTATACACCGTCATATCCTCGGCAGCCGAGCCGGGAACCTGGCTCGTCAGCACGAAAACACACACACGCCGGACGAACGGAGTCGCTGGATGTTCATTCACCGTGACCCCCCCCCCCCCCCTTCCCCCCTCCCCCCTCTCCGCCCTGATGTACGACGTGGCGGCGTGACGGCCGTTGGAGCCGTTTCGCGGCGCATCAGGTAGCGGATATCCAAGCGGCTGAGTTATGGGCCCCGTTATCTCTGTAATGTCTGGCTTTTCCGCGGCGCTGCTTATTTTCTCTGAGATAAGGCGCGATGGGATGAGCCCTGATTCATCCCTCCCTGGGGGGGGGGGGGGGGAGGGGAGACCCGGCCGTCACGGGAGCGCCGTCAGGAGGGGTGGAAGCAAAACTCGGAGGGATGGACGCGCAAAGCAGGAGCCGGAACGAGTCGAGCGGGGCGAGACGCGCCTCGTACATTATCCCACGCGAAACGGTGTTAGCGCTGGGCGGGGCGGGCGGAGGTGGCATGGCGCCCCCCCCCCCCCCGCAGCAGCAGCTGATCGGAATCATCGAGCAGGAAGCGGCGGCCCATCAAAAGCCAAAGTCGGAGAGGAGCTTCCCCTCCGTGCCGCCCCGGCCTGCCTCCAGCTGCTGCAGCTGCTCGTCAGGCCCGACTGCAGCCCTTCGAAGTCGCTGAAATACGAGCGAACGGTGTGATGATCGCTGTCACCCCCACAACCCAACCCAACCCCCCCCTCCCCCCTCAGCTGTAGCACGTCCAAACCCAGACTCTGCTCTTCCTCTCGCCTACCCCTCCCCCCTCTGCCGCCGCTCTCCCGGGCCCATGTCGACCAGGGGGCCGGGAGTCCTCGACATCGCATCGCACATCTGGGACTCAGACCGCCGGGTTTCAATGTCGCTGAATCCGATTGGCCGTCGGCAGATGGATCCCGATAGAGGATCTCGCCGTCTCGTGCGAGGCCCGCACAAGGCGGCACAGTCACAAGGCGGGAGAGGAAGTGGACTTTAAACGATTCTAAAGGGGGATTCGTGGGCAAATCCGGAGAGCGACCCCAGCTATGAGCCATGAGCTCAATTAGGAGTGATTGTTGAGCACTGAAATCGCAAGATGGGGGGAGCGAGTCGCTGGAACAGACAGGCGTTTTGGGTTTTGACCTGCCATTGGCGGGTCACTCCGCCCCGCCGCCATTTTGGTGCCTGGCTCCGGCGAAGCGGGCGCCTGGGGGCCGCGGCCGCCCATCCGTTAATGCGTTCCTCGGCGCTTGCGGCTTGAGGTCCCGCTGCCATTCTCGGATCCATCTCGGGTGGAAACTGACCTGAGTAATGAGAAGTGGATGTCGAGACACCCTCCGCTGACGGACGAGCGTTCGTGGGGGGAAGAAAGGAAAAAAAGTGTTTGTTTGCTCGAAAAATGCAGCAGTGAAATTTGGGTCATCAAGCGGAGTAAACATAATTAACAGTCTCTGATAGCGGCCGCAGTGGTATACAGAGTTAGAGTCATGCCTTTGATGATTCCTATACAGCCGTAAACATTTATACTTCAATTAAAACCATATTTCATTTCTCACACAAGCTGCTCATGAGTCATTATAGTCCCGAGCCCTGCAATCTCCAGCATCTCACACTCTATTTGTAATGACAGCTAGACACAGCAGAGAAGAAAGATGGATCAAATATTTACTTTCCCCATTGTTCTCCTGGTGGCCTCTCCTCTCTCACATGCTGAGGTATCCAATAGATGTAAACAGATTCATCTGAAGAATCATTAACAAATGGGTTTTGGCAGTGTGTGAGGCCATTTCCCCAGCGTTTAGTCCTTTCTGTCATAATACAGCACAGATAGGCTTCATTTTAAGTCAAGTGTCCGCAGAAATCACATCAGCGCGGCGATTGTTGCAAAGTTTCCCTTCACAGCTGATTTAGAGCTTTGACAGGCCCGAGGATCATTGCTGCGAAGCACGCAGCACTTAGCAGAGGCGGCGGCGGCGGGGCCGGGGGGGGGGGGTAAATATTACCCATAATTCATGCTGTAAAATCCTCTCAGGGTTTCAAAGTGCTTCCGAAAGCAGGAAGTGCTGATTAGAGGGGTTTTTTTTTTCTCCTTTTTCTTTCTTTCTCTTTTTTTCCCGCGTGTTATCTTTGCCGTTCAGCTCTGGGCGCTCATCCCCTATCCCCATGGCGACGGGGGCAAACACGGCGGCCACGGGCCGCGTTGCCGCGTAATCACACGGTAGGCGCCGGCGTGCCATCGCCAGAGGGCCCACCTGTGAGGACTGGCCGGGGCATTGAAAGGCAGCGTGACGGCCCCCGGGGCAGGTGTGAAAACAGGGGGGCGCGGGGGGGGGGGGCGACTCCGCCAGGATGCACGGGAAGGCCGCGCGCCCTCGCCGCTTTTGTCTGGCCCGCGCGATAAGCATCGCGCCCCCCGGGACGGAACCCTCCATCTCCCTAACCCCAACCCCAACAGCAACCGCAACCGCACGCGATGATAATAATAAGGAGGAGAAGAAGGAGGAGAGGAGTGTGAGTGTTTTTAAAAAAACCCCATTTTAAAAGCGTTGCGCGCGCAACCACCTGTCTTTTGAGCCGTCTCCGCGGAGCTCTTTCCGTCCAAATGTTAGCATAAAAAAAAAAACCCCACTCCCCCGTTTCCCAAAGCCCACGTGGCATTTTTCGCAATTTCCAGACGTCCAGCATCCCGAGATAAGATTCTCAGCTGCGACGGGATCAAAAATAAAAGAGAACATTGTCGATGGGGCTGAAGATAATAAATGAGGGAAGGCTGCTTACATGCATGTGAAAACTGCACCAAACAGCAAACAGAAATAGCCTTTGTGAGCGCTGCGCAGTCCTGCCCGGGCAAACTGGGAGCTCTGTGAGCGGCATAATAAATCTGCTGGCCCTCGCTCCAGTCCTCCCGTCAACCCGCTGATAAAGACCACGAGGAGAAAGCAGGCCACGAGGTATTTTCGTCGCCCTTGAAACCCTCAAACCGCAGCCACTGGGAGGACCTGAGGTGTAGCGCACTCCGGGGAACAAAGAGATTTTATTGGAGGCCGGCCCTGCAGGGAGTTTCTGGCCTTTACAGATGCGGAGCGGCCCTGATCTGTCCCCGTTGGCCCCCCCGCTGTGCTGGGATTACTGGGTGAAGGCCCATCTGCCCACCTGGACTGGGCCGTGGAGGTCAGGCTGATCGCCCCCCCACCCCACCCCCCTCCTTCCAGCCCCCCCCCCCCCCTCCAGACATTCCTCTGTGCACCGTGATGCCGGGTGACGGAGCTGACGCCCTGATGCTCTGCCCTGCAAACACTTCTAACAGTTAGTGCAGCCCCAAAAGTGATTCCGCCTATAGCCTATGCATGGAGCTATTTACATTAGCTCTGTTTAACATGGCTCAACAGCCTTTCCTGGGAAAAGTCCTGTGGTTCACAGGAAGTGAATGTGTTTTTACTTTTCCAGTAACAGCTACAACAGTGGTTTCTTTGTAATAAATATAAGAGGGAAGGCGTAGTTAGCACGGCAGTAATAACCATAAGAGCAGCTGCAGCGAAAAAGGATTTCATTTGGTCTCCCTCAGTGACTGCAGAGCATCCGTGCCTGACAGCAGAGTATCATTTATCCGTCTGCGGCAGGACACTTCATCTTTCACTTTTATTCTCTGGAAGACGGATAAGGTGTGGCTCGAGCCGAATCCCTCGCCCACGCCGCTTAATTTACTTTCACCTTTTGTGTTTAAGCCTCCTCTTGACTCCTTGATGACTTATTAGCAGCGAACCTTGTGAGCCAGAACACCCAGAACCGACATTTAGGGATGATTTGTTTAGCTTGCTCTGATCAGATGAAAAGGGTCACATGCCGGCGATCCTTCACTCACCAAACAAAGATGCTCTGAAACTGTAAGCATCTGCCACAGGACTGAGTCCAGCAGGTGTTTAACTGCATTAGACAGCAAGCTCAAACATTTCAATGAACTCTAATCTTCTATTGTTCTTTGTGTGAGTGTGTGTGCGCGTCTGTGTGTGTGTGTGCGTCTGTGAGTGTGTTTTCTCCTGAACGCGGTCCAAATTTGTGAGCTAGCCAAACTGGCAAGTCCAAATCCCCGCGATCCAACTTGGCCCCGGCCCGCGTGTCTGTGTTTCTAAGCTGCAGCTCAGCCCCGCTATCTGCACAGGACTGGATCTATCCCCGCGTCTTTGTCCTCCTCTCATGTTGTATAAGGTGCTCCGAGAGTCTGGGAAAACAGAGGAGGAGGCACCGCTTGGTCAGGAGAGACCACGAGAATTCGGCTTGCATAAATTGTGGGAGGTTTTACACAGGGCTTCACTGGTCCCCTGTGCGGGAATATGAAGAACATCAACCAACATAAACTCGAATCATAAAAACCAAACGTGGTTACGTACGAGCGAGCGGTTTCCCATGGTTGCAAAATCAAAAACGTGCGAGTTCCGCTCACTTGGCTGACCCTGCCTACCGTGCCGGACCCTTGCCGGAGTCCATGTGTGACTCTCGTCCTGGGTTAACATGGCAGGAGGTGGCCCAGCTGTAGTGCCGGGCCGGGCAAGAGGGGGGTGGGGGGGGGGGGTTTATAAGTGTGGAGATCCGCCACCAGGGGCCCGGTCTACCACTGGGCAGGCCAGACATACAAGCCCTCAGTGTTCCCAGTGCAAATTTACAGGTCCTACTTGTACGCTCCGAGTGGCGGACCGTAAATCAAGTTCCAGGTAGAGTGCCGGTGTGTGTGTGTGTGTGTGTGTGTGCGTGCGTGTGCGATACGTCGATCGGGCAGACTGGCATCGGAGACCTGTGAACATCTGGGTGACGGGCAAAGTGTGCGTTTTTATCTGTTTGTTCTTGCGGCGTTTGTTCTTGTTTCGTCATGTCGCCGCCATGTTGGCCCGGCCCTGACGGAGACACGGCTCCTTTCTGTGCGACCATAAAAAAAGCTGCCCGCATTCCGGACCGAAACCAGACACCGGGGCAAGGCATACCTCCGCCACAGACGAACACCCCCTGAATTTACCGCGATAACGGGGGATCCCTGCGCCGCCTGCGCCGCTCCGATCACGCGATGCACGTTCCGGCATCTGCGGATTTTTCCTCTTTTTTTTTTTTACGAGGTGAAACGTTCCCATGGAGCCCGCGAAGTCCATAAATCAGCTGCGAGGCACGCGAGGGCCTCGGTTTTAAACCAAATTGCACCGGATGTTTCATCAAATCCGAGGCAGATTGTTTGGAGTTGCCCCGCTAATAGGGATCCAAACGAGAGTCAGGGACGAAAACGCATCGTTTCCCGAAACTCATTATTGCGTCCGCCGAGAAAACAAAGAGGCCCGTCGGGTCAAAGCGCGAGGGGTTTGCTGTGGTCAGACGCCTTAAATCATTTCTTTGAAATCACTTTTCCAGCCATCCGCCCCGCGAGGAAATTAGACCTTGTTTAGTTTATGCCGGCCGAGATGTTTCCGCCAGAGGGAACAGAGCGCGTCGCCTGGTGAAAAAAATGCGCTCTTCGGGTCGGCCCCCGAGTCGACTGCAGACGGAGCAAAGCGATCCGCTGTGTCGAGTCGTCAGGTTGGAGGCCGGCTCTTTCCGACCGCTGCGGCAATCCGGCGTGATACCCCCGGAGGAGCGGTGCCACTTCATCTAGCCGTGGCATTTCCTGTCAATTCGTCCGATTCGTCAAAGTCAAAATCCCACCGTTATTGTTTACTTTCGCCCGACCTTCACTTTCCATCGCAGTGTGCTCACTTCGTGGAGAGAGACAACACCAGAACATCAGTGTGTCACTTAGAGGGAGTCAGAGGGATGTGCGGAGGAGCCTCCATGTGTCACTATGATTACATGCACTGCTAACTGCTAACACCTCGTAGCTGTTCTCTCCCAGTTAGCACAGAATGGAGAAAACTGCCTCCTCGGCACTCTGTGGCGAGGTGTTGTTTCAGAGAGGTGATAAATATCCCTTTCCAGTTCCTCCTGTCAGTGTATTTGAAAGTACTCAAGTCCTTTAGCGGTTAGCATGAGCTTCCTTTTTAGTTGCTGGGAGCCTGTGCTGTGATAATGCTTTTCTAGTTGTTCTCCTGTACTTGCTTTCTCCACTAGCCACTGGCTTTCTCGAAAGTTTTTGTTCTGGGGACAAACACCAGCATGGCGTCTGTGGAGCGTGAGAACACGCACTGTCCATTTTCAGTCAGACTGAGTCATATTCATGCATGAGAAATTGGTTTCCAACCACATTATCTAGGCGCTTTGGAAGTATTAATCAAACGCGTTTAACGCGTGCTTTAGTTGCCCAGTTAAAGACGGATTGAGGCCGTTTTTTTGTTGTTTTTTTTTTCCCCCCCAAGTGTCGTATAAGCGTAATGAGTGTGAGGAGGTGCCTAATGAAGACCTTTTGGCCACTGCTGGGCTTTGGTTTCAGGTCAGGCTGTGGACACATGCTGCCAAGAGCTGAATGGCACTCGCCCTCCTCCGGAGACATGAGGTCAGGGGCCAGCTACATCAATACAGCCTTCTGACCTCGCTCCTTGACCCCCGGAGCGCCTCGTGTCTCCTCGGTACCTTGGCCATCGGAGCCACGAGCCTCTGCAGAGCGGCATATGTTACAGGTGTCATTTACAGAAAGACAGATTGATCACCGGAGACCCGGGCAGCCAGACATCCACCTCCATTCGCGTCCTCTGGTGGCGGTGACCCTCAGCAGGGTGGGCCCGGCTCAGGCTGACTCTCTCTTTGAAGCCTCGGGGGAGCGGGCTGTAAGTTCGACTTTATTGCAGGGAAATGGATGGGTCAGGTACCTGCTGTGGCCTGTCGTTAGCCCCAAGACACTCTTATCAGCTTGAGCTCAATCTGGGCTCTCAGCTAACTGCGGATTACATCTGCAACCCCTCCTGTCTGCCTCTGTAGCCCCCGCCGCCGCCTAAAGTCCCCCGCTGCTGGCGTTCAGAGAGCGGAGAAGCTCCACCACAATGGATCCCTGTGAAGCTAAGTGAGAGAGCTGCATGGGATTATCTAGCTCCATTCAGGAGTCCTTTGTAAGCTCTCAACAAGACATGCCTCCCTTAAGTGTTATTCATCACCGTTCTTTACCACGACGTTACAGGAAACAGATTAACTGCAGTAATTGAGGCTTTGATTTTATGTTCTGTGAAAGTGGGAAAAGCAGAGCACTCAACTGCTTTTCATTGCATGCTTTGAAGATGACTTATACGGAGACACAAATCTGTAACACACATTGCTGGAAAACTGATACACTGTGACTCACGCACTGAGCAGTCACATGCTCGCTCGCTGTCAGCGTGCTAACAAGCCCGCTCTTACCCCATCTCGTCTCTAATTTTATAATGGGCTACAAATTCCCGAAAACCACGGCTCGGTTAGTCAACAAAAGGAGGGGGGAAAAAAAGTAAAAGCCCGAAAGTGCGAAAGCAGCAAAACAATCAAAGTGTGGCAAAATGATGACACAAGACATGAAATGGCAAGAGGAGGAAACTGAATAAAACAATAAAGAAAACAAAAACACAATAAGTGCCCCTGAGGATGTCATGAGGACACGGAATTCACTCAGCGTCTGGGCTGATGTCGGCCGTCCCACAATGCAGTGCACAACAGAGACGGAGAGGCTACTCACAGCTGGAAAACATTTAGGCACGCTGTGGACGGAGGGGAGACAGCTCCAAGAACGTCTTGGGAAGGAGGAGAGAGGGAAAAAAAACAAAACAAAACAAAACACGTAGCATACTTTACATCGTCCTTCCCCCTTTGTTTCCAAATTTAAGGCTGAGAGCAGCATTCCTGCACTGACGTCTGAGCGGTCGGCGCCCCCCCCCCCTTGCATCATTTCCTGTCCGCGCAGAGCCGCGAGGCGCGTCGCCCCCGGACGACGCAGACGACGCACACGCACTTCGCGGCTCGGAGGCAAAGTGCGCAATCAGGTCACAGCTCCGGAGTTTCACCCAAAATGGCCGCCAGCACATGGCGAACATGCAGCTCCTCTGTGGCCTTGATTCTGACAATTCCGCCGCTCAAACGCAAATTCCTTGCTCCTGACATCTTTTGGGCCCGGAACGACTAAAGCGGAGTCTGTTAATAATTTACGGAATGAAAAAAGCCACTACTGATGACAACAAACCTCCATCCAGAGGGCTCAGAATCGCGGATGCGTGAAGCCGGCGGGGCTGCTCTTTGGATGCGGGGCAGAGCGTCGCATTTCCAACATTTTTCAACCGTTTTTTTGCCTTTGCAGACACTTAACGGCTCCAGCGATCCCGGTTTGGTGGCAACGCTCGGCTCGTTCCCATGGAACAAAGGCAGCGTCTTTGGCGCGGCGCGGCCCGGCTCACTTGCGCCGGCGAGACCCCTCATGTTCCCCCCGTAGCAGGGCGCCAGGCGGCTGTGGCGCGGGCCGTTGTGCACACTGACCCGGAGCTCAGAGCAAGAGCACGGAACAGACTCCCCTCCGCAGTCTTATTCGGAGACGCTCGGGTCTGTTTTCCATTCCCCCCCGTTTCTTTTTCCATGCGCTGTTGTAAGAGGTCTAATTTTCAGATAATGCTGAGCCCACCCCCTCACTCCCCCTCCCCCGACTAACGTAATAACTGGGTAAACACAGGCTGTCAGAGTGACCGGTGCTAGCAGCTCGGGCTACTGTGCTCACGGCGGCTCTCCCCCTGGGACCGGCCAAGCTGCTGACACTCTGGAAACGCACGAGTGACGGGGGGGGGGGAGACACTGCGGACGGGCTGCGAACAACGCCACGTGACGCGTCGCTATCGAATCGTTGGGGCCAGAACAAAAAGACACGTCGTCGTTTCTACGCCGCGCGCCGAGTCCCCGAGGTGCGCCAGCCGCCTCGGCGCGGCCCGCCACGGCGTCTTCCCAGGATGTTTTATTGGACGCCGAGGGACGGCGGTCCGTGGATGAGATTTATGGCCCCCCGCCTCGCGAAACGAAAACAACTCCGACGTCCTGCGCTCATTTGCCAGCAATTAAGCCGCCAGCTCGGCCTCGGCCCGGGCCCGGGGAGCATGCACAGGCTGTCAGCGCGCTGATGGATGGCTGTTTAAACGAGATCTTCTGTAATTAGAGCAATCCGTCCCACAAAAGCAGCGCTTCACACTCCGCCGAAAACCCAATCATCTCATTTGGTCGCAAGTCTGCGCGCTATAAACAGCTGTCAGTCAGTTGTGCAACAAAAGGCGCTTGAGGTGGCGCGCTCCAAACATTTTCGGCCCGTCTCGCACCGAAAACAAACACGCGGCGCAGTCGTCCGGCGGCGAGCGTTTGACTTCGCAGGAACGCGGGACGCCGTCTCAGCAAAAAGCTGCGGTCGGGCCCGGCCCCAGGCGCGGCCGCACTTCCTGTCGCGCGCGGACGGCTCCGACCTCGGGAGGTGGGAGGCGGGAGGGTCGTCGGGACAGCGAGCGGCCGTCCGAGACGCCACCAGACGTCGGCAGGAGACGCGCTCGGCCTGCAGAATCACGCCGTCCCGCTCGCTCCCCGTCTGGCCGCCTGCCAAGAACCGAGAAGGCGGCAGCTCTAATTGCTACGGTTTTGCCTCGACAACATTTAAACCTGCGTCTCCTTCTTCTTCTTCCTCTTCTTCGTTGTTTCAGTGATTTTAGTTCAGGGAAAGCTTCTAGTAGTTCTTTCAGGGTTCCCCCTGCACTCCATAACCTTCCACAGTTCACCCTTTGAGTCCTTGAACGTGTGAATTTGTGACCGAGGCAGACGGCGAATCCCCCTGAAGACAATCACATGGACGCACTGTGGCTGCAACAACGTGAATGGAACAACGCTTCACCGTTCTTTAGAGGCGGTCACGAAGAGTTAAGGCAGATGTGTAAGTAGCGGTAATCCGTTTATACAAACCCTGCAGACAATGTGTGTTTCGCCGATGGCCCTGACATGCTGTCCCTAGAGCGAAAGACAGACTTGTAACGGCTTCTTTTTATGCCATGTTGCTTTCTCCGGAGTCCTTGTCATCGGCGCTCCGGCTCCTCGTTGTTTTGACAAAGCGTCCCGGCGACTTTCTCGCTGCTCGGCTGTCTCAGCCCCTGACCCGACTGCTGCGGCTCGGCCTGGCAGCCTTCACGGCATTGTTCCCTCGCAGCGGGCGGGCGGCCGCCACCGCGCGCGAGGAGCAGACAGTCGGCCTGACGGCCAGGCTCGGCACGTCCACAGAGGCGAAGGCCCTGTGCGTGCATTCAGACCGCATGCGAGCGTTCCCGGGCGTTCTCGGGGCCCGTAAGGCGGCGAGGACAGAGGGATCCGCCCCCCCCACCCTCCCCCACCCCCCGTCTCCAATGTCTCTCCACCGCTTCACTCCAGCCGGCTCTGACCCCGCGCGCTGAACTGGCCTGTCGGCGGGTACACAACGACGACATTGTGCAGGTGTTTCATCCACTCTCGCTCTCTCTCCCTCTCTCTCTCTGTTCTCTCTCGCACTCTCTCTCTCCCTCTCTCTCTCTGTTCTCTCTCGCACTCTCTCTCTCGCTCTCTCTCCCTCTCTCTCTCTGTTCTCTCTCGCACTCTCTCTCTCTGTCTCTCTCTCTCTCTCTCCTCCGCAGCGTGAATCATACCTGCCACACGCGCACGCGCGCACACGCGCACGCAGACACACACACACACACACATCTCGGCTGCGGCGCTCTCCCGCTAAATGCCCCCAGTGTCCGGGGGCCCTGGACGGAGCCAGGCCGTGCGGCTCGGGGGCTAAAATAAGACGGCAGGTCTTCCAGACCGCGGGCCCTTTTTTTTTTTTCTTGCGCGCTGCATAAATGTTTTGACACGACTGGGCCGACAGCCCCCCCCCCCCCCCCCCCCCCCCCCCCTCGCCCACCGAAGCCGTAACAGCGCGTCACCAGATATGTGTAACGGCGAGCGCCCGGAGGGAGGGGGGGGGGTTCGGGGGGAGGGGGCGGCGGATCCAGTTATTCGTTTGCCTGACCCCCTCGCCCCCCTGTCCCCGGGGTCCTATTGAAACGGAGGTTTTTTTTTGGGGGGGGGGGGATCAAAATATACCGACCTCGTATTTGACTTGTTGCTGACCAGGAGCAGGCATTCGGGCCGTGGCCCGGGCCGAGTCAACAAACAGATATCTGGGTTTGTTTGCGTGCCGCCGCGCCGGGGGCCCCCGCAGCGCCGTGGATCCGCTGACCTTACGCCCGCCGCCGCCGCCGCCTGGATCGGCGGGCGGGCCGGGGAAAGCTCGGGCGGGTGTGATTTGTATGGGTGAAAAGCCGCCTGGGCTCAGATACGTTCCGGCCCCCGGGCGCCCCGAGGGCACGCTGGCCCTTTGATGTCCCGCGCAGCCCGTGTTTGCCTTGGTGGGTGGGAACAACAAGACCAGAGCGGGGCCCCGGGGGTGGTTTGGAGCGGCAACACTGAGACGTTGTTGGCGTTCAGATTTCACGGCTGCCTTGTAGCTGTTTTTTCTTCCTCCTCGGGCATGCCTTTAAAAAAAAAAAAAATCGCAGGATTCTGTTTGATTATACTGTCTGCCGCAAATTCCTGCTCAAACTTCAAAACAAGCAAGGCCTTCATTAAATGTATAATAGCCTATAAATGGTGCGGTTTGATGTATTTATACATCCCGAGGGTTCCCGAAAGACCCGGAGCTCCTCCGCGATCGGCGTTAAAGCCGAGATTTGGAATCTCACTTGCATTTCCATATGTATATTTTCCAATCAGACCAGGCGATTTGTTTTTCCTCTTTCTTCCGAGATATCGTGAGCCTCTGCTCTCCGCTGTAAACGTTTTTTTTTTTAATCTGCATAGAAAAACATGCTGTTTGGGCAACAGAGGGGTGAAAAAACAACAGTTCAAATTGAGGCTGAGACGTTTCCCTCGCCTTGCGTCACTCTCTCTCGACATTCTTCGCTGATTGGGGCCGAAGAAGGAGCCATCGGGAAAAAAAAAAGAAAAAAAAGGACAGCGTTTCACTGTAAAAATATCCGCACGATCCGAATTTCTTCAGGTTCGCCACGGGCCCTCTCGCCCCCCCCCCCCCCCCCCCCCCCGCCGCCACCCCCGACACCCTGCCTGTTTTTCTGGTTGAAATCAGTCTGTTGGCGGAGGGCTATTTATGGCGCCGCTCACCCGGGCGCTGGATAATTAATAATAGTCCGATTCATCCCTGTCCAAATGTGCACGGTTTGCTCTGAAGGAGGACCCGGCGAAGCTGGGCCCAGAGAATCCCCAGTGATTAACAGCTGCTGCACCCTAGCAGCCGCCTCGGCCTCGGCCTCGGCCTCGGCCGTGTGTGGACAAGGCAGCAGGAACAGTGCCGCAGCCCACACGCCTCCCCCGCTAATTGCTCCCCTGCTACAGCTCCGTCACAGGGACAGCGCTGGTGGAGCATGTTTATCTGCTCCCACGCAACCTCGGGAAAGGGTCGCCGGCAGGTAAGCATGTGCAGAGGTCAAGCCTCGGATGCAGCCCGCATCGCTGCGCCGAACTCGACTTTCGAGTCAAACTCCAAAATGCGTCTTTTGTATTCGACCCTTTCCAGGTTGGATCAGCCCCTAGGTATTGGATTAAAAAGCTCCTCCGTGAAAGCAGGGCCTGTGGAATCCATTTGTGTCTCTTGGGGGTGGAAGGTGATGCAAACGTCTTCATATTCGCCGCAGGATGAGGAGAAAGCTCACTTCAACAAGTGCGTGCACCCCTGACAAATAAAGTGATAGCATTGTTTCTTAATCTATAACGCCTACTGAGGTCAGGTGACCAGTGCCGTTTGAAGCCTGACTGGAGAGGCTGTCTGTGCGGAGTTTGCATGTTCTCCCAGCATTTACAGTATATTTCTCTGGGTGCTCTGGTTTCCTTTCACATTCCAAAACCATGCAGGTTTAGCTCAATTAGACACTTCCTCTCCCCAGGTGAATGGAGAGAGCGAATGGTGAGCAGTGATGGGAGACCCGTCCAGGTTGTATTCCCTTGCCTTCACCCGATGTGAGCTGGAGATCTGGCAGACCCCTTTGCACAACTGGCAAGCCGCTGGGCGGATGAATGGACCCTATTCCCAACCTGTTTTGCCTTTGTTGTGACGAAAAGTAAAAGCCGTCACAGGAAGACTACAGGAAAGGAAGATGATGAAATGAAGAATGGCATCTTTAAGCCTCACATAAATATCCAGAGAGGAGGTTTAATGTGTGCGGGGAGAGGAGGACAGACCTCTCGATGGTCTTCCTGAAAAGGCTGTAAGAGTTTCTCCCTGCCCGGCAGTCACAGTGTGCAGGGAGCGCGACACCACGCCCCTCATATCTGGACTATATCTCAGCCACTGCAGTGGGTCACATCCAGACATGACCCCCCTCTCTTTCCAGTTGTCCCCCCCCTCCCCCAAACGCCATGTCAGGCGTTAGGTGATACCTCTTTCTGCTGAGGAGGAAAATACAAATGTACCAAAAGAATTCTTGGAGAACAGCTTCAGAGGGACCATATTAAAAAGCAGAGATGCTCCAGAGTGGAAAATGTCTGGCCCTGGGTTTTGGCAAGAGCTGAACTGCTTTTACAGATTGTAAAAGCTTTATTTTTTTCTTTTTTTCGTCCTCTCCCAGAGAGGTGCTCTCATGTATCGCAGGTACCGGGGCTCGGGAAAGCTCGCAGCTTGTGTATAATTTTCAGAAATGCTGTTGGGGGAACGAGAGAGTTTTGTGTGTTCGTTGGAACATTTTGCTGCTTTCCTATAAGATCTGAACCTGTTGCCGGGTATTTTTTTACCTTTATTCATCGAGATTCTTTTCCCCCCTTCACGCAGCTGCAAGTTTTCACACTCCAGCTGGGAACGGCCCAGGAGGACGGGAGCAGTCCAGCTTAAATGCCTTGCTTATAGGTGCAGCGCCCAGTGCTCACTGTGGAGGCAGAAAGGCCACTGACACACTTTAGAGGACGCGGCACTCCTGTCAGAGGGCGACTTGTCGAACCTAAACTAATATCTCCATAGGAGCCGGTTTTTGCAATAAAAATGGCCACAATTTATCGCAAAATCGGCGCTCTCACCGTAAAATCTAATATCTTGAAATTAATACCTTTATAACACCCTCAAAAGTGAGTACAGCTCCAAAAACACATATGGTACCAATTGCTATCATTTTTCCAATTCCAAGCCCAATCTGACTTGGCTGCATTTCTAACTGAGCGGGAGAAGGCCAGAAATGTTCTCTAAATATTCAGGAGGTTTCTGAGACGTCCACTGTTCGCTCCACTTTGGATTTGGAGTCTCCCACACTGACACCGACTGAAAGCGCGATATCCAACTGAATGGACTTCCTCAGAGTTGTCTGAGCGGCGGCTCAGACACGCAGAGGAGAGCTGGGAACTGCACCCGAGGGACGCGCTTTTCGCTTAATTGTCACTGTGTTTGTGTGAAGACCCCGCTCTCGGGTGCTGTATTTGGACAGCTTCATTTGTCGGTCCAGTTTCCCACAGCTGGCTGGCAGACTGGATCTTCTTTTCGAGACGATTCCTCTTCTTCTTCTTCTTCTCATGTCGACCTCCTATGAATTTATTGCGCATCCCGCACATGTTACAGATGCAGAGACACCGGACGGGCCTGCGATGTGTCAATCGTTCCGCTCGACTGCCGGGACTAAATGCGAGGGAGCGCGATGGAGGTGTAATGAAGTAGACAGGAATTGGCTGTGAAAATCTGGAACAGGAAGAGGACCATAAAACGCGGTGCCAATGGATGACCTGTTGAAAAGGCATTCACAGTTTACAGGCTCTGACACTCCACTTAGAAGGCCATTGTTTGTCTGTGAGAAAAATTTATACTCTCCTTAATGGGTTGCAAAAACTGTTGCTCCTACTTACCAGACCAGATGTGATTAATGTTTACACACTTCAGGAATTGGGAGCAGCTTTAAATAATTGGGCGGCCGCGGTGATTTCTATAAGTGAGGCGGCCTGCGTTTGAACCGGGGCGTCCCGCGGGCCACGGTCCTGACACTTTGCCCGCGTCCAAAACGCAGCCGGGCCGGGACGCCACAGCAGACACGGGGGCAGATAGCGACCCAGGCATTTTCATCCCCGCGCCGCTCCCTTTCAAGCCAGGAGAGCAAATGAAGTCGCATATTGGAGCGGGGGAGTGGGGGGGTGGGGGTGGGTTCACACCATGCTTAACTTGTTACACTGAAGATCCTGTTTGGAGAGCTCATTCGCTCCGGCTTTGAGCCGCTGACTTAGCTTGCAGCCATTTTTCAGCACGCTCGGCGCTCACGCAGCAATGCCCGCTTTATGCTCCATCGGCCCCGCTCTGGCCGCGGCCCTGCGCCGTGCCCCGTGCCAGCTGTCACCAGAGTGACCCCTAATTATCACTGAGCTCCAGGCTTTAATGTCCCTCTGAGTGGGAGGGTGTGTGTGTGCGTGTGTGTGTCCAACTCTCCCCGTAACCAAGTAAATACCGTCCTGCACGTAGCAGCAATTCTGATCAACGGACACTGCTGTTGCCTGTTTTTGCATGTGGGAATGTGTGTGTGTGTGTATATTCTTTGTACCTTCTTTTTTTTGCACGCGCGTGTGTGTGTGTGTGTGTGTGTGTGTGTGTGTGTGTGTGTGTGTGTGTGTGTGTGTGTGTGTGTGTGTGTGTGTGTGTGTGTGTGTGTGTGTGTGTGTGTGTGTGTGTGTGTGTGTGTGTGTGTGTGTGTGTGTGTGTGTGTGGGACACATAAAAGTTAAACGCTCCTTTATTGCCCTTTACAACAGAGAGGAAAGTAAAGAGGGCGCAACATTTTCCCACCTGTAACCATAACAAGGGCGATGGAGTTTTAATTAAGGATGGGATGTTCTGCCCTCCCACACGCACACACACACACACACACACGCCCTCGCCCACACATGCTGTACACTTGCTGACCTGTGGTGCCAGCCCGATCTCGTCTTTCCAGGACAGCCCCTTGGCGCTCCGGGCTTCCTCTCAGATCTGTGTTACAGCTAAGCTCACAGCTAAGCCCGCCATGTGTTCCCACAGTGGAAAATCCTGCTGTTCTGAAGGTATGGCTGAAAAACCATTAATTCCACATCCTCCATTACCCTCCATTATGCAGTCTACCCAGTCCTGGCCTTCATAAAGCAGCGCGAGCACCCTGGGATGGTGTGATACCACACCGTGGATGATGTTCCTCCTCTGTGTGAGTCCTGGCCCGAGGGGGAGAGAGAGAGAGAGGGGGGGGGTCGCCACAAGCCCACGGGGCCTCATCTCGGCCCGGCTCATAACATTGAAAGATCTAAAAAAAAAAAAAAAAAAGGGGGCCGCCAGACAGAACAAAGAATGTGAGACATTCTCTGAATGAAATCTCACAGGATGCGAGAACTCCAGCAGGGGCCGGCCACACTAAATCAAGACAGAGAGGGCTTCATTAATTTGCTTTCTTGTTTATCTCCCTGCGTCAACGCCGGTATTTTTAGAGCGGGGCCTCATTCAACAGCTGTGACCCACCTGGGGATGCGCGCTCGCGCGGGGGCGGAGCGCTGTTATTAGTTCATGGTCACCTTCCCGGCTCGCAGCCGGCCATCGCCGAGCTGAGAGAGAGCGGGGCCGGGGCCACACACGCCTTCGTGCGTGGCTCCGCTGCTTATATCCCGGGGCTTCATCCCCGGCTATACGGTTACAGTCGGAGGCTCTGACCCAGGCCCGGCTGACATGTACGCCTCGGCAGTCAGATATATTGGCCTGTCCGCCACCACCTGGAGAGTCCAGATAGCGGATCCTCTTCACACTGATACTGATATGATACTGTGCTGCTTTCGCGCCGTATGATTTCACCCTGTGGTGCTCAGGGCCAGGACATGCCAAGATAGTGTGTGTGCGTGCGTGTGTGCGTTTGTGCAGCTTTAACCTTGCTGCACAGATCTCTGGGATGGGGCGGCGCGCACTCTGCGTCTACAAAAATAATAATAACATGCCTCTTTGTTGCTCCCTCCGTGTTGAAACCCCAGCCCGCTGCGATCACAGGGGCAAGAGCGAATTCCTGTCTGGAGATGCCAGAAGCTGTTAGCCTGAGCAGCGGGGCTCACTCGCTCGGCCCGCTCCAATCAGACAAGAGGGAGGGAGGATGAGGGCTCTTCTATACAAGGCAGTGCTCCAGCCGAGCTCACACGCGGCAGGGCCGATGGACATTCTTGTGGGCTTTTAACGGGAACGGGAGGCGATTAAATCAGGGAAGGTAAACACGGGCCGGGTATGCGGCGCGGCAGTACCTGCGAAGGAGGGAGCGAGGCATCCATCCCGGGGCCGCTGTTATTCACGCAGCATCCCTTTTTCATGCATTCTCTCTGTCATCTTATCTCGATTCCTCTCATCTCTGGTCCCTCCTCCAAAGCTTTTATTTTCTCTTTTTTTATCTTCGTTCGCCTCAGCTCTTATCTACAACCGCATATTAGTTTAGATCAGTTGACTCTCGCAGCCTTTGTACCTGTCCGGTGAGGTGACAGGCACACACCGGGTCTGGTCGCACAACGTGACAGAACTTGGATGTCGCTGCCTGTGTAGTGACAGGCCGCTGAGCGCCGTGGTTGATGGGACAAAGTTAAAGTTACAGCAGCAGATGGAAAAGCATTGCAGAGGCATGCAGAGCTACTTCACATACCCCCTGCCATTGTACAACAGCGGCATATATATGGCCGTGTATTAAAAGCAGAGCATCGCATATATCTTGCACTCAAACACATCCTTGGCAACCAGGAGAGGCTCGTAGCGTTTTCCCACGTTGCACCTGGATGGATTTCCAAGCGTCTCTGAACCGCTCCCTCCCTCCCCTCCCTCCCTCCCTCCCTCCTTCATTTGTCTTTTCCCTTTGTTTTCCCCCTTTGCAACCCAGTATTTGACACCTCGGAGCTGCCACCCCCGACAGCTGATTTATGACCATTAGGTGAGAAAGTGCTCCCACCTCGATGAGCTGAGTGGATGGGGGTGGGGTTGGGGGCGGAGGGGGGGGTTGGGTGACGGCAGGTAGAGCGGTGCCCCACCACAGGCCCTCGCATTGTTGTCCCGCCGCACTGACGTCACTTGACATTCATGCACACCTCATACCCGACAAAATGGCCGATCTCGTTACCATTCAGCGGGCGGAATACAAGGAGAATAAATCCTTGGCTGTGTAAGAGTTTATAGGGCTCCCTGGATGTTATTCATCCTTGCAGCCAGAGGGAGATCCCATGTGAGTACAAGGCATTCAGGGGTTAATGTGAAATCCTCCCGATTCCCCTCATACAGGATGATTTATTCCTCCGACTTAAGTTGTAGCACATGTGTCTCACATGGACAGAGCAGCACATCGGATATGACTGCTGCCGCCAATGCCTTGGGAGTCATTTGTTAAGGGTCCAGAGGGGTCAGAAATAATTTCTGACCCTACAATCAGCCGCGTCTGGCCGCCGTGGCGTGCATATCAGTCGTTACATTCGGAGCCCTCGAAGGTTCTTTGTGTGGCTCGCGGAGCGGGAGGCTTCAAGTCAAGTACCAACAGCTGGCGGGCTGTCACGCTATCAGCCGGCCCAGCATAAACACCAGCAGTGCACCACTGACAAGCTGTAACGGTGAGCCGCTGCCATTGTGCAGCCTGGATGTGGCTGGGGGCCACAGATCTGTAAGAGCCATTAAAGGTTAGCAGTCAGGATGTCAAAGCCATGTCCAGGCTTAAAATACACCATTGTGCCTATTGAAGATGTCTTTTCACCCTCCTTCTCTATTGTTCGGCCCCGTCTCCAGTATCCACTTGGCTTCTATTCTTAGCCCCGTTGTAGCCGGGATTACGGTGACATGTAGTCTATTGTGGCTCTTACAGCGGCCCGAGCATCCGGCGCTGCAGGACCGGCACAGGTCATTCAGTGCAGGTTACGGGTGTGTTGACACTCCGGGATCATGTTGCCTGCCGCTCAAAGCGAGTCTCTGGTACTTTCAAATGAAGCAGAAGGTGCCATTCTTCAGTCGTCTCCCATAGAGCTTCATTCCCTTTGGTTCTCCTCAGAGTTCCGAGGGTCGGATCGGGCTCTCCCACCTGTCTGTTAAACATGGGGCTTCGGCCGGCACGCTGTTATCTCAGGCCGCCATAAAACCGTAAGCGGGGTTAATAGCCGGCATGCTTAAGCCCGTGGCGGGGCGACCCCTTGCATCCCTGCTCCGCATATGGCGGAGGGCGGGGCGAGCGCGGGGGGCAGACGGGGGAGAGACCGCCGTAAAGGCGTCGTCTTTAAGAAGGGAAACCACGGGATCCAACGGCGCAAAACACACACACGCCGGGGGCCGAAGTCGGGTCGCCCCGTCAATCAACGTGGCCGCGGCCTCCCTCGACGTGGCGGTCAGGTGGGATACTTTCACACCCCAGCGGCCCCTCGACCCCCCCGCCCCCCCTCGCTGCGCACCATCTGGGCTGTGTGTGTGTGTGTGTGTGTGTGTGTGCTCACCTGTAACACAATACTTCCCCGCAACAAACAAGTGCAGCGTGCCCCTTCCCGTTCTGCCTCGGCATCTCTCGATCGTGCAACAGGTCCCGCCCCCTTTGGCACCGAGTCTCACACACACACACACATTGTTTCATTCATCAGCATTAATTAGACTTTGATATATTAAGGATTTTTGTGTTTATTTAAACCCCGGTAACTTTTTGGCAGTTTTTGAAAGAAGTGTAAATCTGCTCAGACACATCAGACTGACAGTGATACATTTTTTTGGGGGGGGGGCAGTTTATTAGCATTAGGAATGAATGACACCTCTTTTCCCCCTTGCCATTTTCTTCAACTTGTTTGACAAAAGTATGATTTTGGGGCTAATTGCTGCTCTCCCATTACTTTTAAAGTGTATATTTTTGCAAGCTGCGGCCATACGGACCGTGGACCTGTGACATAATGAGATCACTATGTTCAGAAATGTGTGTCCAGACGTCTCTCCCCTTAGCGTACGGTTGTATATGCTGCATGTAGGTTGATTGTTTTTCTTTTATAGACGCGTGCTGAGAATGTAATTTATCCAAACCCCTGTGTGACTAATGAGGCTCCGGCATGTTTTCCCAGATATGATCCATGCTGAGGCGACCCACACCGATACAGAAACTGCAGGTAAAAGTTCAGACCGTCTCCAACGGTCACGTGTCTCCACGCTAATTCACTTAGGCTTGATACTGGCAGCGCAGCCCGCATTGTTTCCTATGAGGAAGGACTACCAATTCTGATAATGCGGCCACATATGCCTCCAATAAAAAGTGGTGGGAAATGAGGGTCAAAGTTGACATCGCTAAGGCCACAAAACATCTGAAGACGGAGATACAAATCTGGCAAAGTCAATATTAGTTAGATAGCGGATATGCAGACTTTGAAGGAGACATCTCTAGATCAATGCAGCCGCCCTCGGGGCTTAGAGCGGACCCCTCAGCCCTGCCCCGCCCTCGCCCTCTTTAAGTCTGCCTGCTCCCCAGCCTCTATCTCATCCATCTCATCTACGGCTGTGTTGTTAGGCCGCCGCCGCTGCTCGCCCAGCTGCCTGCTCAGGAATCCGCATACCGCCTTTTCCCTGCGCTCCCCACCCTGCCAAGCCCCATTCAGTCCACAAACAACAAATAACTTACCTCAGCTGATGGATGACTCACTGTGAAACCCAATATGCAAGCTTTCATCCCGTCCGCGGAGCCACTGACAGCTTAACATCCTTGGAGGCGTAACCAAATTCTGATCACAATGTAAAACACACAAAAAAAAATGTTTTCTTTTGCACAGTTGGTTTAAGAAAATCAGACTCATTCTGCGCTGCCAATAGCGATTCTTTTTTCACTAGGTTTGCATTGCGCTTGGAGTTTGCAGCCAGACCTAGTTTAAGGTCCGTGCTTATAGGAGCGCTGCTGCAGCTATGTCGGCTCCTCTCCAAGTCTCCAAGTTGAATCAGCCCGGTGATTTCACGCTATGCTCTCCTCAAACCGTCTTTGATGTCCGAAAATATTCCATTTATTTATTACTCCTTTTCATAAACTCCACTACCCCCCCACCCCGCCCCCCCTCCCCCTCGAGCTCAGAGTTTTTATGTTTTCGAGGATCCGTCCAAAATGTGAAATTTTCACCGTTAAAGTGAACAGATGCCGGATCAGCCCGGGGTCACCCTGCGGTTGTCTTTACAGTGTGGCTGAGTGGGCCGCGCACGCGGAGATTTACAGGCCGAGGACGCCCAGCCAGCACGCAGACTCCCGACCGAGCAGCAGCGTCGCACGCTGCCGAGGGCACGCGCCACCAGGCCTCTGCCGCAGATTCGGACCGCAGTCCATTTCCTCTGACGCGCTGCGCGGTGGCCCTTAAGGGAGACGAGATGTCCCGGGGGGGAGGAGAAAAAACTCCTTCGGGGTCCATTATTTATTTGGTTTGGCATCCGAGGCTCTCGGCTCCCGGCGGCTAACTCCTCGTTAGCCGTAACGCGATAAGGGCCGAGGTCAGGCTCGGACCGGGCGCTCATGGAACCAGGAGGCACCACGAGGCACCTGTAATCACATCATTTCGCCCCGGCTCACTGGAAACCCTCCTCGGCTGGTTACAACGCAGCTGACAAGGATCCCCCCGGACGGCGAGGCGGCGCACGGACAGTCTCTCCGGCCGGGATCCGCTAAAACCGCAGGCCCGTCGCTCAGCGCCCACGCTGACAGGGAAATTGCACCCTGCCACCTCGCAGGCCGTCAGGCACGCTTCGACGTCTCAGCGTTTTCGTAGCTGTCGAGGAAACCAGAAACCCGGGGGGCAGCGGAGCTGCAGCACGGCGTCCCTGCGCGAGCAGCTCTTATCGAATCACTCCGGCCAATCGAGCGGATCAGCCAATCCAATCAATGCACATCTCGACCTAAATGAATGTCTTTTTCATCGCGCGAAACGTGAAACATTTGGGACGCGTCGGCGTTTTCCCGCAAATCCGCCATCTAACCGCTCGGTCGTGATTCTCATCATCACAATTGCAGCCGCCCCGGCCTGGCTGCTCGCAGCGGCAGCGTCGGAGGTGCGTGCCCCGACGCAGCGTCCAGCCCCTCGGGCTCTGCTCCGGGCCAGACGTGTCGCCCGGCAGCAGCCTGGGCCCCGTCCCACTGCATTGCCTCCCAGCTCGCACGAGTGCATTTGAGTGCAGGGGTGGATGAGGGTGGGGGTTGGAGGGGTCTAGGGCGGACTGGCTGCGGGCCTGGACTCCGACATGATGCATGCGTACGGTAACCGTGACACATGGAGCCGAAGTCGAAAACGAGCAAGGCGCTCCTTCTAATCTGGCACGAGTTGCCCCGCGCGGCAGGAAAATAAAGCACGTTTGCCGAGGTCTCGCTGCATTCGTCACGCGGCTAGCAGGGCCGGGCCCGCGCGCAGACGAATGGGCCAGCCGTCTGCGCTCCGCAGCGGTCCGCTCCAACCGCCCCCCTCATTAGACCCTAATCAGACTGTAATGTGGCCCGCTGTTGTTTTACGGCGCACGTGTGACTCGTGCTCGGCCGGCCGGTTAATCAGCGCACGCTTCCCTTAATGCCCTCTTGATGGATTGAGACGACGTCGCCCCGCGCTCCGTCATTTGGACGTTACTGTTATGATAGCCGGGACGACGTGCCCGGGAGTGGCAAAGTCCGCGGGGACGTCTGATTAAAGGCATCAATCTCTTGTCCGGCGAGGCCCGCTCACGGAGGTCGTGAAAGTGACGCCCAGCCGACCGACCGTTGCCCCCGAGAGGAGATGCGCGGTTGACTATTTATGGGACGTGCGAGCGCCTTTGAACGGTGTTATTCCTGTCTCGGCCCGGTGCGGCACGTGCCACGCGGGCCGCGGTCTGTCGCGCCTGAATGAGAGCTTTGTGGGGAGAGAAGAAGAAGAAGAAGAAAAAAAAAAGCAGCCTATTTCGGATCCAGCAATTTATAGCTGCAGAAGCACACCTTTGGGTCGGGTGAGCCACGGGCCAGCCGTGTTTTCTCTGAACCTCCTGACACCGCGCACGCCGCCCGTGCCGCCTCTGCCGTTCTCCTGGGGGGGGTTAGGGTTAGGAATTCCCGATCTTAGCCCGCTACGCTTATCTCATCCTTCCTCCCCCCTGCTGCTGCCGGCGATAGGCGCCCGACCGGAGCGCCCTGGGAGAGCTCCAGGCCCGGACGAGCGGGAGGGAGGGAGGGAGGGAGGGAGGGAGGCGGCGAGGGGGTGTTCCACTGCCGTCGCTCCGCACCTGCGTCGTTAAATCGCACGACTATTACCCGCGCAGGCCGGGAACTTTGTGATTTTGGGGGGTGGGGCGACTCGGATTGGGTTCTTTGGGAGGACCGGGAGGGAAGCATGGGGGGGCATCGGTGTTAGTTCATGTTCAAGGGATTGTACATAAAATACGCTTTGTGACGCTTCTCATGTGGCAGTGCTGTTTTGAGTCCTCATCAACAACATTCTGAGCTGTTATTAATGCCTGTTATAAATGTGACTTACACAAAAAAAAAGTTGAATACCTCGTAAATATCATCTGGTGAGTACATAAGGCGACTTGTGCTCGCCTGACACGTATGTGGGGGCAACACAGATATTTTCATACTTTGTGTGTCAACAGGATTGAACAACAAGTGAATAATATCAGTGATAGCTTTGAACCTGAAGGAATCGGAGTATTTCTATCCAGTATTGAGAGGTTCATCTCGCTCCTCTGTGTGCTCTACTGAAGAGGAGCACAGGTGCGGGTGTCGGCGTGTGGGACTTGCCATCCGTATGAGTCCATGTGAGAGACCGGGGGCCCTAACCGTGAGGCCCTCTGGGATCTCCTGCATCTGTACTCCTTCTTTTCAAGGGCGTGGTGACGGCAAAACACGAACCGATGGGCACGGTCATCCTGTGTGGCTGAAGCCACCGCGGCGCGAGGACATGTGGAAAAAGTGTCCAGGAGACTGGAGCCAGGCCTCTCACGCGCTGGCCCCCATCAAAGGACTGGATGCTTCGCGCACTGTTGAGGTCTTTTTTCGCACGGAAACGGCCAACAATAATGGACAGCGAAGGGCAAACGTGAAATATTTCCAGAACAAAAAGCAAAAAAAATTATAGCCGGTCTCCTTGGAGGACCGTATGGTCACTCAGGTTAAAGCAACACTATTAGACGTCTTTAACAAAGGCTACGAAAGCACGATAATAACACCCTCAAAGGGGCTCCTGTGCTTTCTTAAGCCAAGTCGGGAGGATCTTGTCGAACATGTCGTTCGCGGGGGACTTTGATAGCGTGTCTGATTTCAGCGTTCGACTGGTAATAGTGATTACGTTAATGGCATAATACCACCGTTTCTATGGCAGACGGTATCCATTTCAAGGGCTGCTAATGGACCACTGGTGTGACACCAGGAGCTCGAGAATGTCCCAAGTCTCCTTTTACAAACCGGAGACAGAGACGAGACCGTCTAACGACTTAAAACGCACACACATTACAAATGATCCCGATTATGAGTATGAAGAACTATTTGGTGTTTTTATCTTTGCGGGGATCCGAGAGAGAGTTCCTCGATATTGTCTTTTGTCTCTGTTCTTGGCCACACGCACGCTAGGTTTGACTTCCTGGTTCGGCCACTGCAACTGCTGAGGATTTACACATGGAGGCTACCCTGCACCAATGTATGCGCTCCACTGTTTTGTCTCTGTGTGTGTTTTCGAAGCCGCTATTTTTAGACCAGTGAAATTACATATCCAACATTCGCTTCATTCAGAAGTCGACCCTTGGCCAGAACGAAGTGGGGGCTTTGAACAACAGCGTTTTCACCCTCAACCGTGGAATATGATTTGCAATAATGTTTTATTTAGCGGGGTCTGTAATTTTCTGCCATTCCCGGGAAGTCTCTCGGAAAGAGAGAATCCTGTTTGCTGTCAACAAACATATCCATTTGTTACGGCACCGCATACTCGGCAATGGAGACCGAGTCCTGTTACAGTTCCGTTGGTCAGGCTATAGGCGGTCGGGTTTATGAGCTGTGTCCTCAGATAACCGCCTCATTGGATATATCTTGTAAAAGATTTTTACGTTTTCGAGCTACTTTAATGGGTCGTATTTAAAACTCGACGATTTGGAAAGAAAAACAATTTAGGGTGAGGCTGTATCTTCAGAAACGGGTTTGGATGTGACTCTGGCGTCCGTCGGCTGATAAACAGGCCTTCAGAGCTCATCTCTTTCATGCTGTTCAGTCCCTGTGAAACCCCCACCCCCCCGATGCAAACCTGCTCTTCCCCATTTATACCAGAATATTATTAGTGCCTGAATAGCAGCATTTGTTTGGGTTCCTCTCCAGAGGAAGTCGGTCGGGGAAGGTCGGGGTGGTTGAGGCTGTTTGTCAGTGCGGGCTGCGGAGCCGGAGCCCTGGAACAGATTTCTGGAAGGGTCTTTAAAAAACACAGGCCTGCCGTGTTTCTCCCCCCCCCCCCATTGAAAAACTAGACCACGAGGCCCTCTAGAATAACAGGGAAGGCCTGGAGCAACAATAATCCTCCTCGTATCGCACAATAGGGGGAGTATGTGGATTTTGTCTCTGGCTCTTTCGGCTCTGAGAAATGTGCGCGTCGATAAGAGCGCGGCCCTCTCTATCATAAAAAACAAGGATACGCGTCTCGCCGGGGAGGCTCACCGGGATCCGACTTCCTGCCTGTCGCGTATTCATCACACACGTGAGGAGATAACTGGAACCATACCCGGCGCTCTGACTCTCGATTACGGCCGCCAGGCGCGGCGGACATGTTGTGCTGGCTGATAACCACAGTGCACGCGTGACACCCGGCCAGAGTTCAGCGGGACCGATGCGTCCGCGCTAGGCCACTTTGCACCCCTGGCCGACTCTGATGGATATGTTTGAGAGAGACGCTTTATTTCCATGACGCGGACAGGGCATTCGTCTCTCCTGGTAGCCTGTATGTGAGCGTGGGGGGGGGGGGTTACCGTGAGGGTAGTCTTTTGATCCTGCGAGTTATATGGACGTGCAGTCCGAGTCACGTTCTATGAAAATATGCCTGTTTTCTTTGAATGACCCCGGCGCACTTGAAGGTAATGAAATAAGGAGGATTTAAAGGGCAAACCTTTCAGCTTCTTTGGAGGGAAATGTTTTTGCGCGAAGGGATCCAATAACAGACTTTGAGGATAGCGATATTTAACTGGCTCAGCGTTCACGCACCCTGAACTTGCTGCTCCGGCTTAATCCTAACACAACATCAATGACAACGGCTGTTTCAGTAATGAATTCAGAAATAATGTGTGTGTGTGTGTGGGGGGGGGGGTTTATTGGTACATTCAGTACGACACTGAGATCTGCCTGTTAAATATGAAACCGGAGCTAGGAGACTTAATCTTATTTGAGGTTAGTCCGTAGACTGAAAACAGTGAGAGACGCGTTTCCTGGCACTTTCCAAAGTACAAAAACACAACTGTTAACACGTCTGAGCCGTCAGCATACAGCATTTACTCGGTCTAACAGTTACAAATGATGTCATGTATTCTGCAGCGCGAGCATTACACGATAAATAAGGTGTTGCATGGGCGGATGAATGCATCTCAGGACAGCGTGGCCCCCGGCGTGGTTTGGCTGCCTCACAGCTGGAGGGACCTGGGTTCAAGTCCCAGGTTAGGAGAGATTAGTCGAGATTATGTTAGGGTTGGGATATCATCCCGGAACTCTGGTCTCCTCTGACAGAAAACATAATAATAGTCAGTAAGATAATGGATGAATCCCTAGCTGTCCCCCTTTAGACCGCTTACTAATAAGAATTACAATAAGCAGTGTTGTTCTTATCACTGTGGCTTTATCCGGAGACAACGGGAGATTTCATCGTCCAGCTTCGTTCTCCTCTCTGGCCCAGTCTGTGAGCTGGGACAGAGCCAGACGCTGCCTGGTGGCTAGCGTCCTGACTCAGTGAAGCAGACGGGCAGCTCGGTCCATCCGAAGCCGCCTCCCACCGTCACCCTGTGACGATCAACTCCATCTTTTAAGTCTCACAGTGAGCTGTGAATCGAAGACGAAGAAATGACGAAACTGGAACCACACCGCCGACCATGGAAGAACAACATTATCTTGTGGCGACTTAAGGAAGAGGGGCGAGCGCACTTTGAAGGCATTTTCCATTTGCCGTTTAAGACATAAAGCCCCAAGTGTCTTGGCACGGGCAGGGAGATGAAAGTGAAAATGAAAATGGCCAGGATAGCAGGCGAAAAAGGCAGCCTCATGGTTTTGGAAAGAACTCAAACTCTGGCTCAATTTTTTTTCCCTTTTTTCCACGACTCGCATGGACGCCAGCCCAGAGAGAGAGCCCAACATGTGACTTCAGTCAGGCTGACGCTAAATAGAAGATGGGAGGTTTTATTGAGGCCCGATCTCAGTTATACGAGATGCTGTTTGATGAGGAGGCGCAAAAACATCTGGGGCCCGAAAAGTTTCGACCTTGACACCCGAACAAAGGAACATCTAACGCGGGCTGTGATTCACCTGCGGCTTCGACGCTTACCCGGAGCAACGATCGGGACGGAAGAGCTCCGCTGTGGGCGCGCTGACCCGCGGCGGAGCGGCTCACAGGCCCGCCTTTGTTCCCATCTGGTTGGAACGTAAATATAGATGTGCGAAACCTAGACGAGCGCTTTAGCATGAAACCATACGGCCCCATAGCTGCGCCCCCTGGAAGCGGCAGATCGCTGGACGTGGCACGGGCCGCCTCGCCCCCAGCCCAGTCCGCTCTCTTTTCTGTTAAGCTGAGGCGGCAGCGTCGAGCCGAGCAGGCGGAGAGAGGAACCTCATGTCACTGGACGTTCGCGATGGTGATTCCGAGACTTAGGCCCGCTGGATGGGCAACTATCGACCGAATCGAGTCCAAATCCGTCTGTTTATTCGGAGCGATTCTCTCAGACTGAGGCCTGTATTGTTTCGCGTGGGGAACAGTGCTGTGTAATTGTAGCCCGGCCCTGCAGTAATACGGAGCATATGTGGGTAAGTGACCAGTTACAGTACAGAGCCGGACATGAAGCAGAGCATTCAGACAGAGCCGCTCGTCAACGCACCCACCAGAGTTCCACATGTGAGCACCACCGGTGGAGGAGGGAGGGGGTCGAGGGGGGTATGTGGGGGGGGTGGTGGAGGGGGGGGTTGAATAAAGACATGGATCTGACCGATTTCTCCACACATGATTCTGGAGGCATTCAAGTACAGATCTGATCTGAAGTCAACAGATGGAGGTTTGACCCAAGACTCATCACACTCATCAACTGCAGTGCAGCCAGAGGCAGCCAGTGCACATTGTGATTAACTGGGAACCGATGGGGTCATAAAAGAGTGTGTGTGTGCGTGCGTGTGTGTGTGAGTGTGTGTGAGTGCGTGCGTGCGTGCGTGTGTGTGACATCAGGCAGAATGATTTCTGTGTTGGATAAGTGGACGTGAAAGCACTGAGAGTAAGGAGTATTACTCCGCTGTACACCCAAATAGACAAACTTGTGCAACCATGAAACACGACATCCTGTTTTAGTGTCTGCAAATCCACCTTGTGTTTTATTGTTATGAATTTCGCTCAAAGCCAAGTGATTCATCTGTGTGTAATGTGTACCCTCCTCTCCATGTATGCGTAATAAATAGTCTGTGGCAAGTTAAGTGACATCTTTATAGAATCTGAACCGGCTCCAAGATTTTTTATGTATTTATTAAAAGTGAAGCTAAATTTTTAGAGGGAGAAAACAAGCAGCCTGAATCCACCTCTAATATGACAGATGGGGAGAGGGGGAATCGCTGACATGGACGCGGAGCCGGCCAAAAACGGGGCCGAGCACAACAGAAGTCAAGCGGTGGCGTCAATATGCGAGACGTTTGCCTGCGCCGGCCAAAGTGTGACGGCTGGGGAGAGCTGCGCGCTGATGCGTGCGTCTGCGCGCACGGCCTCATTTCAGAGCCGCGGCGGGACGCGGAGGGAAGCACGTCGCCTCCCCTGAAAAGCGCCCGCATCGCCCGCCAGGGGTTTCCCAGAAGGAGCTCTCGTCCGCCGGCCCCGCTGGCAACAACCGCGCGCTGAGTTATTGCTACTGGTGCGATGGACGTGTTGCTGAAAAGACGTCGGACAAACAAACCAGACGGAAGTTGGCACACAGTGGTAGTGGCACCCTCCGGACCTGAAAACCCGCCTCGCATGGGCTGAACCCACCTCCCGGTGCCAGGCCCGGGGGGGGGGCCTGACCTGGCGCCCACAGGCCGCACTCTCTGATCCCGAGCGGCGTTGCGCAACCGCGCGATTCTATCGTTCGATGCGCCAAAGGGCGTGAGGGCTCACCTCTCCCGGCACAGGAGGCGGGCATCTGAGGGAGAGGCCAGCGGAGGCGGCAGGGAGCCATGTCGAACGCGGCCAGGGTCTCCGTCTGCCCTCGGAGGAGGAGGAGGAGGAGGAGGAGGAGGAGGAGGAGGAGACCGCGCAGAGGAGGAACCACGGAGGGGTCCGGGCAACTGACCCGCAGCCGCAGCAGCCACAGCCCATCAGCGAGAACAAAAGCGAGCCATTATATAACTATCGCCGACTCCCCGCGTCAACTTTCCGCCCTCTGGGCTCAAGTGTAATCATCGCGGGCTCCCTCGACCTTGGTCGTCGCGGACCCCGGCGACCGACGCAGACGCTGTTATTACAGCGGGGAGCAGGCGTGCGGGCCAAAGCTGCGAGAGCGGGAGCAAATCTCCATAATAAACTGCCGTTATTAAACCGCTGCGCGGAGAGGAGAGAGGGGTGGGAAAAAAACGGTTGGGAAAAAGTTGTTGATTCATATCAACAATGACAACACACAATTTTTCCATCCAGCGCGGCTCACAGCGCGGATGAATTCTTTCCTCGGGGCACCGCGGAGAATTAGAGCGTCTGAGCTCGTGGGGATGGGAACCGGAGGGAGGCCGCAGAGGTCCATTAAAGTCTCGTTCGCTCACTCGCCTCCTCGCGGCGGCGGGCCGCGGGCGACGGCGGGGCTCCGGCGGGCGAGGCGCTCGACCGACAGATGCTGAACGCGTTAGAGCCCCTCTGCGGCGGCCCCCCGGACGAGGGTGCCGGGAGCCCGCTCCATAAAGTTTCATCATCGGGAGGCCTCAGAGCATCCCGCTGGCTCCCTGAGCTCTTGGAGGAGCTTTCGGGGGCCATGGTGAAATCCTGGGAGCTCTCCCAGAACGGCGGCTGCCAAAGCTCTGTGTGGAAACGCAGAGAGGAAGACCAGAGACGATTTGTCAGGGATGAACTCGACACGCTGACGAACGGCCCTGCTGAAAGCGTAAGCCGCGCGGTGCACATCGGAGGCCGAGCCCTCGGCGGCGGGGAGCGACGGCGGTTACGTAACGCCGCCCGCCCGAACGCGGACCGGCGCGGCCGGGAGGAGACGCTTTGCCTCTCCAAAGAAGAAAGCCGGAGGAGAGAACGCTCAGGCAGGGCTCCCCGACCTGTCGGGTAGACGTTTTCGGAAGAGGGCGCTCGGCCCGAGGCCCCTCCCCGGGAAGCCTCGCGCCCAACCCTTTGCGCGCACACACACATTTCTCGACTTCTAAGGACATGACGTGAGCTCGCACAGATTTCCTCGAGGCCTCGCTAAACTTCGCCGTAACCTTCACCTGGGGTTTTCACCCTCGAGTCCGACTGTGAAACCCGTCCCGTCATGTTTTTTTTGTTTTTCTACCCCCACCGGTAAAGCGAGCCGGCAAATGTGACACAGATTTACGTCCCCGCAACGTCGGTAACTCACAATACACACACACTTCTCATTCCTCCCCGCTCTTCCACTTCCTCTTGCTCCTCCTTTGTGTAACTTGTCTCGCTGGGAGACAATGAGCATCAGATGTGTGTAACTGCCGCCGGGATCTGAAGGCCGGGATGCACCTGCGATGTGCAGGATGGGAGAATTACCCACATGACAAGGTAACGAGCGAGCAGAACATCGGGTCAGTCCAACAACCTTGAGGATTTCCTCATTAGGCGCCGGTATTCCTGTGAGTACCACTCGCAGTGGCCATGTGTGTCCCATTATCGGACGACCGAGTTTGCATTGCTAAGATGTGGCTTTGGTGTTGGTCGGGGTCCAAGCGGAATCTTTCCCATGCCGGACAGCTTGAGCTTAACAGCCCACTGGGGACGAGATGAGTCAAAATGTAAATAAAAAGGGGAGTTCGGTTACTTAATAAGTTAGTAGCTGTTGCCTTAAGCGGGATGATCACACGCGAGACAACACGCCCGGGGTATGGCTCTCATATGCCTCCATCGCGGGACGTGTGAAATCGTTTGATCCGGCGTAATCACGGGGCTCATCGTACACAACAGTGTAATCTTCAAGTGTGACTGATGCGGCCTCGTGCGCGGACGGCTTTTCAACGCGCCATGTGTTACTGATAGATTTCGAAGCCGGCATGTGTTAGTAATACGGCCCGTTATGTTATTGAGAAGGCGCACTGTCCTGGAGATGACACAAAGATGTGGTAAGAAAAAGGCACTGTGACCTGGGAGTGACACACGGCTCCGGCAGCGGTTTGGGGGGAAACAAAGCCTCCGAGGATGAAGCGGCGTCCGCCTATGGAGGCCGGCCGCCACTGGCACATCTCTACTTTCGCGCTGGCCATATCGAGTGTTCGAAAGAGCTAAAGGCTGCTCGACTCATCCATCGTTTTAGGGTCTCCATTCACTCTCAGCCAGGGCCAGTTCAGGGTCTCTTATCCACCTACACATGCATGTTTTTGTGCTGTTTGAGGACGCACAAACTTTGCTTTAAAGCTGTGGTTGGAGATCTGCGGGATGTGCACATGCAAAGCACACCTCGGTGCATTTAGGAGGATGAACAGCTCCATGGCGACGCCATTTTCTTCCCTTTCTCTTGAATCGCGACACTCCTCGAAGGTCAAGTCAGACGCTGCCGCTCGTTACCGCCCACTGGCCACAGATGCTGCGAGCGAGGGCACCGAGGTGGGGGCGCCCCATGTCGACGCGCTTCACATGTTGCCGATTAGAGCCGAGCGCAGTTCAGCTGAGTTTGATGAGTTTCGTTCGTTAGGTATCCGAGCACGGAGCAGAGTATTGATCAAATGGAAATAATTCAATTTGCCACCACAATGTCTTTAAGAGGCGAAATCGGAGACGCCTGAAAGAGACATTTGTAGAGCAGATGGGGAGACATTTAGCGACGTCTTGTTATTCATCTCACGATCCCCCATCCCCAAAGCCTCAGAACATCACTCGATGCTATTTCAGTATCGACTGGTGATTTATTGTAATTCGATTTTTGCTTGGTTTCAGTTAGAGTGACCTGCGGGAAAAATAAACAAAAAAAAAAAAAAAAGCAGGGCCTGCATGAGCTTTGCATGACAATTGATGCCAGGTCAAAGAGGACATCCAATAATTGCTCACTTAACTTAAGCCCTTCGCTTGATTTCTGCATTTGTTTTGGTAAAAGGAGTCGGGTTTAACTGCATGCCCTGCTTTTTCTTTTAATCATCAGTCTTTATGAAAAGATGTGTGTGGCCATGTGAAAACAAAGAAAATATATATCTATTTATATATATATATATATATATATATATATATATATATATATACATACATGTGTTTTCATCACACCGTGCCATACGCGGTAACACAAAATAAAGCAGTGCTGATGGGTGCGCTGGGTCTGTGTCTGCAAAAGAACAAAATCATGCTGAAACAATCTTCCAATAATGGCTCAATATGTGCAAACAACAACCAGACACCAATGGTATTTCTCTTGACTCCTCTCAGTTTCCTCTCATCAGGTGCCATGCACTGGTATGTAATCCTTGGTAGCAGCTCGGCAGGACACTGTTGTTGTTTGCGAAGCCTCATGGGCAGCCAGTCACGAGATCAAGGCCATGAATCAATGCATGGCTCTACCTCAAAGGCGCGGAGTCGGGGAATTATTCCCAGAAATGAGAGAGGAGAATACGTGATGCTATCCAAGAGGCTACATGCGCTTCAAAACATGTACACCACATACAGCACAATGGCTACTGTAGGAACGCTAAAAAGGCACCATCCGGCATAAATCTAATCTTTCCCTCCGTGCTTTTCTCATTGTTCCCCATTGTACGCTGTAGGGGGAATGGTGTTGGGCCCCATTGTGTGTTTGGGGAGCACTCCCTCTCCCTCTGAACGTCAGGTGTCACTTACATCATTCAGGCTTTCTAAAGGTAATTATAGAAAGTGTCTCCAAGCGCAGATCCACCACTGAGCCCTCATGCGAGCATCATGACGTCAGCCCTCCGCCATCAGTTTTGATTTCACGAGCTCCTTGATGAAAAAAAAACGCAAAGATATCGCGTTTCACCCGGACCTCTGCGCTCACGGCTCTCCGGTCCCGATGTCGACGTTGCTGCAGTGAAATCAGCTGGACATCGCTGCGTTTCATTAGGGCCGTGCAAATGGACCATGTGGGGAGAATAAGTCAGCCCCATAAAAGAGCGGCTCTGCTGAATGGCTGCGTGGCTGGGAAAGCTCGAGGGGGGGGAGGTGGGGGGAATGGCGCGGGGGAGTGATAGTAAGGAGCGAGTAAGTTTTATTGCCTAGAAAACCTGGAGAGGTGGCTGGGAAGCAGACAGGCAGGCTCGTTTCCGAGATGGCTCGAACAGCTGAGCCAGGTCACAGCAGAGGGCTGACCGGCCGGGGGCCACGGACCAGGACGGCTGGAGCTCAGGGGATCCACCGGGGGCCCCAATCCCAGCTCTCGGACTGGACGCCGGGGCCGCCGCAGGTCCCTCCGCGCTTGCAACGCTCACTCCCAGTCCTCGTATTAGGACCGTGATTCAGCGATAAACGCATCGCGGTCGCAGTAGGAGGTCTGAACTGGCAGCCGAATGAGGGAGGACTTTGTGTCTTTTGTGCCTTTAAAGCACACAACTGGATGCCAGCCAAGGCCGTTACTGGACTCCCGGCCTGCTGATGCCTGCTGTGGGATGAGATTTACCAGCGGGACACTGACACTGAGACGCAGGGTGGTCACTGATCCGTCACAAAAACGCAAACTCGATTAGCGTCTTGGACTAAACAAAAGATATGTCTTGGAGATGCGATCGGCCGTTTTTGTCCGTGAGCTCCGATGACATACGTGTCAAACACAAATCAGCGTAAAACACGTTCACGGATATGCATACACGCAGCCAATGAAAACTCTTTTATTTTTGACATTTGTTGAGATTCTGGAAATGGTCCACGTTCCACGTTACGCCCGAGACACAGCAGTGCTAGGATTACAGCAGGGGAGTAACAGCGCGGTCATAATGAGCCGATAGAGTTTCCCTGTGACCCGGGACCGAGGCGTCTGCGGTGAACGACTGTGACCCGGGACGGCGGGCGGGCGTGCCGGCCCACGCGGCTGCAGAATGGATGGGCGACGCTAATCCCGCTCGAGACGTCCTCCGAGACGGATTCTACCCCCCCTCTTCAGACAGTCGCCGGGAGTGGACGGATCGGACTGTTTGGACGGCTTGGATTCATAAGCAGAATTAATGAGGCCACTTGCGCGGGGTAAAGACAGCGAGCAAGGGCCCATTTATTACAGACACACACGCACGCACTCCCACACTCATTATAGCCCAGGGGCCCGGGCTTGAGGCGGCCAGCGGCGCTGCTCTGGCTGGTGTGTATTTTGTGAGGTGCCTGTGATGATGAGCAGCGCAGCGGGCCGTAACGACGCAGAAGTGCCGAACCCTTTTAAGCCCAGCGCTCGGCTCCAAAGCCTGAGGATGGCATCCCGGGTATGGGAGCGGAGCCTGCGTACTCTCACTTGTCGGCGCGCCGGCCCTCGTTCTCGTAAACGCCGGGGCGGCGGCGGCGCAACCCGCGGCAGATCAAAGGTGGAGCCAGGTGGAAAACCCCGCTCATCTGCTTCCCGTTCCCAAAGCGGCCCCCCCAACCCGGGGGCCATCTGCGACGGCACGAGCTCTCATTCCCCGCAGGCCCGCCGCGTCGGGATGGGGGGGAGGAGGGGGGCCTCGAACACCTGCGGGGGGGAGGGGGGGCGGCTTAGCCCTAGGAAGCGGCTTTTGATGCGGATCAGGAGCCAGGGCGCGCAGGAGGACGGGGCTCAGCCATCACCTGCAATCGCCGACAGGGAAGGGGAAGGGAGGGGGGGAAAAAAAGGCCCGACAGGTGATTTCTGAAGAGGGAGTTTTATTGCCGGTGAGTAATGGGCTAACATATATTGATAGCAGACAGCCGTAATCTGCCTCCAACCGCCGAGCGGAGTCCTGAATTATCCCCCCCGCCCCCCCGGGCGCCGGTTCTGAGGTGGACAAATTGGAACATCACCTGCGGCCCGACAACATGGCGACCCCGGGGTAGGCGCGGAACGAGGCCGAGGGGCTCGTCCCATTAGCAAAGAGGGGGCTTATGTCGAGCGCCGGAGGCACTTTGAGGTTAATCACACGCACGGACACATGTGCACGCGCGTGTGCGCGCGCGCTGTCAGGGCGGACGAGGGGAGAGATTTAATTCGCCCTGGCAAGGGGGCTGAAGCCCTGCTTAGCGGTTCAAAGCAGGGGAGGGGGAAAAGAGAGAGAGAGAGAGGGAGAGAGAGGGAGAGGGAGAGAGAGAGAAAGAAAAAAGTTATGTTCGGAATCCGACATAAATCAGGTTCCCTGTGAGGATCATTCAGGTTTGGTCCAGTCGGGCGAGTAAAACGGATCGCGTCGTGCGGCCAAACAAGCCGAGACGCAAAAAAACACTCGTTACTCCCCGTCCATGGACGAGGACAAATCATTGCGGAGAGGGGAGGGCAGGCCAGGCTAAAGACATAACTTACCGGGCCCGCGCGGCTCCTTTTCTCGAGGGGGGCGGCGCGATGCTCCCTCCACCACCCCCCCACGCCCCCCCCTCCCCCGCCCCGCTTCAACTTCCCACAATAACAAGCGGGGACGCGAGGTGAGGCATGTCTACCGGACGTAAATAACGCGCCTGTCGAGAACAAAAGGCCCTACCTAAGCTAACCTGAGCCGCGTGTAAAATATGTCCGATAGGACGCCTTCCAGGCAGGTGAAAAACATATAAAAGCGTGAAAGAGTAAGAGCCCATACCTTCCAGGTTGATGCGTTCCAGGTTCCTCGGGGGTAGGACGCACCTGCAGTCCTGCGTGTCCTCGCATGACTCCGACCGAGGAGCCCGCTAATGGCCCGTGAATGCGTCGCTCACACTGTTTACACTCGAGCATTAGGCGCAGGTCCCAGGCCTTACAGGTAACGGGGGCCCGGGCTCCCATTCGCTAGCTCTTTTTTTTCTGCGAGGCTGAGACGCTAGCCAGTTGGAAACCCACGTGTCTGGTCGGCGGCAAAGGAATCGTCGAGGTTGTGTCACTCGGAGAGGTCGGGGGGGAGACTCGCTCGTTTCTACGCGAGATTCTACGCCAGATTCCGGAGATCCATCACGACTCCGGCGGATCAGCGTTTGCACGTATCCGGCTAGCCGCACTCCGTCGCACTACGTCTTTGCGGATACCTCTCGCTTTTTCCAGGCAAGTATAAATCCCTACATCTGCGTGCGTTTCTTGCCTGGGTAGGAGTAACTGTAACAAACCCCGTTTCCCCTCTGGGACCAATAAAGCATTTCGGATTCCGCCTCTCCCCTCCTCCTCCTCCTTCCCTCCGTCTCGCACATTCAAACCGGAGGACAACCCGAGGACACCCCCCCCCCCCGAGCAACTCGTGACATGGGGGGGGGGCACATCCCTTTTCCCAGGATAGCGCGGAGCCGTGTCCCCTCTGCAGACACTCGCACACTCACACCGGTACAGACGCAGGCAGACCAGCTTCGAAGGGGGCTTCGCACATACACATGCCATTGGACCGTCTTTAATAACAAAGAAAAACAAAACAAAAAAACCCTCCATACAAAAGTATATATATATATATATACACATGGTCACTTACTGAACTGTATAGCGGTTTATGGAATCGATCTAGCGCGGCAGTCTTGTGCACAACACTCGTCGACCGTGGGCGTCCGGGGGGGGTCCGTCTCCGTCGCAGCGGGCGGCTGTGGACATCGGGAGCGGGGGGGAGGGCGGGGGAGGGGGGGAGGGGGAGGAGAAGAGCTGCAGGGCGATCTCCTCCCGAGACGGAGACACACTAGGGCGTTGAAGGACATAAATAACGCAGCGATCGCATACCAGTGCAAGAGGAGCATCCCGGACACGGGAACAAGGGACGAAAAAAATCACACATTTGCTACCAACATGAGAGCCCGAGCGGGACCGACAGGACACGGTTGACAATCGGCGGACTTAAACATGGACGTCCATATTGGTGGAGATACATTAAGACTGGGAAAACAAGGAGGGTGGGGGGGGGGACATGATGATGGACACTTAAAACAACCCCAAAAGAACGTATCCCTGCTACGTGCTGCCAGCTCCGGAGGCGATCCCCTCGCCCGAAGACCTGGAGGAGAGGCCGTGTCGGGCCGCTGGGTCCAGCCCCCCGCCTCGCTCCATGGAGGTGAAGCCCTGCCACGCTCCGAAAGGTCATCGCCGGGGCGACCGGGGACCCGACGGGGGCCCGCACACACACACACACACACCTGAAAGAGGGCGAGGGGGGCGTCACAGTGAAAGGCGTCGGGCACTGGGACGGCGGGCGGTTCCGTTTCCGGCCCTCTTCCTCGCCCCCTCGCCTCGACGTTTGCGTCCGAGCGCCGTCGCCGCGGCGAGACTCCACCCCGAAAACAGAGCGGCGTCCATCATCGCCCGTTTTCGGAGGCTGGCGGTCCCCCGCTGCGGAACGGCGGCCCACGGGGAGCAACGCCCGGGGTCAGACATCTTCCCGCACGGAAAATGTCTGAGTTACGGGCGGGTTAATGCACCCGACGTACAAAAAACGCATAAATGCTGGCACGGACAACAAAGGTGGAATTTACTGTCCCAGTACGTGCACTCTCAACTGTGTTTTATTGGAAGGATTACGATGGAAATGTGACATTAAGTGCAAATTGGTCGTTCTTCATGGACCGCTCCTATGCGTTCCGATGCTGTGGCAAGCGTCTCAAGTTCAAATCCCTGCCTCGTGTTATATATATATATGTATGTATATGGAAACCTCCCGTGCGAGCGTGTTCTGGCGCCTGGCTCCCTCCCCGGGGTCCCGCGCCTCACTTCTCCGAGCTCTTGCGCGGCCGGCGGAAGCTGGACATGTTCTCGTTGAGCGCGAAGATGCGCCTGGAGAACTCCTCGAAGCCGGCCACGTCCAGCTCGCCCAGCACCTGCTCGTCGCACTCCACGGCCACGGCGTGGTCCACGGGGATGCAGCGGTAGTCGTCCAGCCGGGGCCTCGTCCGCCAGGCCCACCCCCAGACCCAGGCCCAGCCCCATGCCCACGCCCACGCCCACCCCCAGGCCTAGGCCGGTGGCCTCCGTGCCCATGATCTCCTCGGCCTGCTCCACCGAGCAGTGCAGCTCCGGGACCAGGCCGGGTCCCGGCGCCAGCGAGCCGTTCATGGCCCCCGTGTGCTGGCCGACGCCCACCGTCTCCTCCCCGGGGTCCGGGGCCGCGGACGGGCCGGGGGGCCGCCCCGCCGCCGGCCGCCGGCCGCTCCCCCCCGGGTTCCTCCTCGACCTCGGCCTCTCCCTCGGCGCCGCTTCTCCGTCTCTCCGTGTCCGCCGCCGCCTCCTCCCCCTGCCGCCCCTGCTCGCCGGGCCCCGGGGCCTCGGCCAGGTTGAGGGAGGCCATGCCGGCATCCAGGGAGGAGGACAGGAGCTTGGCGGAGGGCGAGGGCGGCGCCGGGCCCGGGGCCGGCTGCTCCTCATCCATGGCCGCGTTGTAGCTGGGCGGAGGGGTGGGTTTGCGCTTGGGCTTGTCGGCCTCGGAGCTGGCCCTTTTCCTCAGGCCTCTGTCCGGAGAGCTGGCGTGGAAGGGGTAGCCGATGTCTGAGGCCGCAGACACACTGAGCTGGGACTTGGCCGGCACTGGAATGGAGCTGGAGACATGGTGCCTGTCACTGCAAGAGAAGAACAGGTGGAGGGGAGAGACAAAGAGTCACAATTACGTCTGGTTCATGATAAGCAAAAGGGGACCTAGGATGGATGATCTCGCCAAACAGTGAAACTGTAGAACCCAGACATGCTTCAGACGCTATTTGACAACCCTTTACACTCCCCTTTGAACTCTGCATGAACTCACAGTCATGTGTTTCACATGCTAGCGTACCTGAGTGGAGGCGGTTACATGAAAACCGTTCTGTAGATGGAGGGCGGTGTTCGCCTCGGACTCCTATCTTAGGTCATTCTGTCTCTGCGAAGACTCTCCCGCGTCTTTGGCGTACAA
>CM055204.1:3100694-3103194 GCA_029224185.1 Karalla daura
AACTCGGGATGTTGAAAGGGCACCGGGATATGTTAAAAAGTTGAACTTTTTCTCACTGTTCTCACGTGGATCGATGCATGAGATGAGGTAGGGCAGCAGGGATCAAATCTGGAGGGGAAGTTGGAACGTGTGTCCAAGCATGCAGCGGAACACAGGAGAACCCAAAGCGGCCTTGTGTTTGCGCACACCTTCTCCTATTATGTGTCTTTCAACAGGATGTTGAAGTTGCCCTGCAGCCTCACAGTGCTCCCCCCCCCCCACCCCCTCCCCCTCCCCATTAGGGACCGGTCGGGGTGCAGTGCCCCCTCTCTCCTCCATGCACATGGTCCACGTTAAGAGACATGAAACTGCTGAAGCCCCGGAACAATAACCCCCTTTTCCCGGAGCTCACAGGTTGCTCTCGTCTTAAGCTGGCCACCCCCCCCCCCCCAAAAAAAACCCCAAAAAAACAGTTTATTTTGTGTTCGAACCCAGCGGTGATGTGTAAATCCCACTTACATCCATTTTCCTTCAGCCAGCGATAAAGAAAATTCAATAGAGGGGGGGGAAAAAAAGGAAGAAAAAAAGAAAAAACGGATTTGCCTCGATACTTGAGCATTCGAGCAGTGCATGCTTTTTAATGGCCGGGCTCTGGTCTCAATCAGACACCGGACATCTGGATCGCATCTCTCCGGCTCTCCCCCATGCAATCAGAAGAACTGGAACCGGCCTGTCTCCACGGGACACAATGTGGGTGCAACATGTCGTCGGAGTCCACTGATTTCGGAGGACGCCTCTGGACGGCGGCGGCGGCGGGGGATGAGGTTATCCCGAGCGGGGCCAGAAAACGCGCGGGGGGGGGGGGTCCCACACCTAACGCGCTTACTGGGGAGGGATGGCTCCGAAGCCCGGCCCGCGCTGGAGGGGGAACGCAGTTCAGGTCCCACACATGGCTCGACCCGGCTTAACATCGGACTGTGTGAAATAGAGCAGCCCCGCGGTTGGAGGGGAACGGGGTGGGGCGGTGGGGGGGGTCAAGGTGTGGGGGGGGATGGGACGCTCCAACGCGGGGCGTCCGGCGACCATTGAGAGGGGACGGCGTGCGTGCCGAGCCGGGCCCCGCGCGGAGGAGCCCGATCCCGTGCCACCTCACTTATCACGGCCCCGGCCGCCTCTTTCCGACACGTTAATCACTCCCCCTTTTTTGTTCCGCCTCATGAGCTCGCCTCGTTGCTTTCCGTCTCCCCACACATCATTCCGCTGTGTGTGCCTGCAGCCCGCCGGGACCTCTTTGGTCATAACATGTGGAGGAGGAGGAGGAGGAGGAGGGGGGAGGGGGGGAGGAGGAGGTGGGGGGTGGGGGGGTAGTTGGCCTCACTCAGGGACACCTAAGGGTGATGCTTGATTGTTGTGTCTGTTCAACAGCCACACTGCCTCCCAAGTTATTTTTTGTTGCTGGACGGTGGGATAAATATCCCGCACGATGGGGGACTGGGAATCGGCCCGAGCCGCCCGGGCCTGAGCTTCTCCAGCTGTTCGCCATGACATAATGGCCCTCGCTTAATCACCGCGTCCTCTGATAATGTCTCCCCCTCCCGCCCGGCACTCTCTGTTCCACTCTGTTCCACTCCGTCTCCATGACACACGCGCGTGATACAATCTGTGCTTATCTGCACGACGTGCCCACCAGACCGTTTACCAAGGCAGGTGCCAGCAAACACAGGACTTGTTGGCCCCCCCGGGGATGCACTCACGGTTGTCACATGTCTGCTCTGTGACTCCGTCAGCTCCTCAACATAGATCCCCCACCCCCCAACCCCAAAAAAAACCCCAAAAAGAGGTGAAGAACGGCGAGCCTCTCTGGTCCGCAGTCCTCCTATAATGACCTGATTTCACATCGCCATGTGGGCCTGCATCTCTTCTCCGACCAATTTCAATAATTCACTATAATGAGCCTACTTCAGGTTTCAAACAGCCCCTCTTCCCAACAACCCCCCCCCCCCGCCCCCCCACCCTACTCACTCCTCCACAGGCACCTGAAAAACACAGACTCTCGCAACACATTTCCCACACACACACACACACACACGCGCGCGGACTCAGAAGCGTGACCGAAATGGGCGTACTTGTTCCGATTCCCAGCAGCAGGCCCTCCAACGAAAACGTGCGTGCTTGTGTGTGTGTGTGTGTGTGTAACAAGTGCAAGCCTGACCGCCGCACTTTCATCTTCGCTCTCCTCCACATGCAGACTGCTCACTATCATAGACACCTACCGTGATTCATATTTCTGCTGATTATAGCATCTTCACACCCCCCCCCCCCCACACACACACACGCACACACACACACAAACACACCTTGCACGGTTATTGAGGGTTTTTTCACACGTGCGGAATGTCAGCGCGAAAGCTCGAGCTCTCGTTACCATGGCCTGATGAATGGTTACAGAGCCATAACATATGTAAATAATAATTTCATTACATCGGCTTGTAATCGCTGTAATTGCGGAGCGAGTACGGGC
>CM055204.1:3108194-3243194 GCA_029224185.1 Karalla daura
TTAGGCCTTCTTCTCTCTTTCTTTCTGTCTTTTCTTGGAAACCGTCCGCAGTCACGCGCATGCTGCTTTGTTTTACTCACTGCCAGGCGTCCACCTGTGCAGGACCGGGAGGCAGAAGCAGACGCAGGCCTCCGCCTTACGGGAACAAGTGACGGCTGCGAACACAAACGGAGGAGGAGGAGGTGGAGGTGGAGGAGGAGGAGGAGGAGGAGGAGGGGGGGCACTGTCACTCCGGCGCACTTAAAAGACGTTAACAGGTGGAGGGTGACAGCGGGGAGCGGAGAGGGGAGGCGGCGGGGAGCGGGGTTTCTGAGTTATGGCCTGTGGGGCCTGCCGAGTCTCACCAGCTGTGAGGAAGGGGAGCCGGAGAATGTGGAGCGGACAGTGGCCAGCGTTGTTCGGGAGGATGGAGGGGCGGGGGGTGGAGGGGGGGCACCAAAAGCCAACCATTCTTACCATTCAACCCGACGGGACGCTCGATGGCCGCCGTGACGGGTCATGAAGTCATCAGCCCCCCCCCCCCGCTGTGACAGTGACTCCCATTCATCGCAGCGCATCCAGGGCTGACCCCCGACTCTCACCTAACGCGCCGCCGTGATAACACGGGCTTTGTGGCGGAGGAAGGGCCAGCCGGACACATCTGTCCGCCTTTCTCTTCTCTTTTTTTCCCCCTCCCCCTCCCCCCTCCAACGTCGTGTTGCGCAACGCCGCGTCCGGCAATCAGACCCGTGTGGCTCGTCCGGCTCGGCGGGCCGCGTTCCGTGACAGGTCTGAATCTCGCCGCGGGTGCTGAGGCGCGTAACACGCGGCCGTGCCGGGGTGCCAGGTTTGGTGAAATTCAGTTCGCGTGGCGAAGGTTCGGGGGTTCACTCGATCCGGCCGTACGCAACACTAGCGCGCAGCGCTAACGCAGAACGTTCGTTCGGCGTGGCTCGTAAGCGTTACCTTGAAAGTCCTCGGAGTTCGGCAGCTTCACGCCGCAGATGACATAGTCCGACTGGTTGGCCTGCGGATTCAGATGAGAGGTTTCGCGTTAGAGAAGGGAGGGAGGAGGAGGGGAGAGGAAACGGTCCCGGAAACAGACGGTACCACATATCAGAGGGACGCGTCTCACGCTGAAGCGATGACTCTCCAGAAACACCACAGTGGAAATAACATTCACGGGAATGTGAGGCGGGGGCGTGGGGGGGCTCACGTACTCACCACGTCGATGGGTAGATGTAGGAGAGCTCCGAGAGGAGCTGACGACAGCGGAAGGTGAGCTGGGCGTTGGACTTGAGGAACTGCTCCCTGCGGGGACAAAAAGAAAAAACAACAACCCCGGGCACGGGGAGCGGTGAGGCATCCCCTCCTCCCGGAGACGGAGCGCAGGCGGCTCCTTCGGGGGGGGAATGCTCCCCACGCTCTTTACGGGTATCAGCCCGCCATCTCACGCGGACGAAGAGGGATTTTCGTTCCTTCATTTTGCTTTGGGAGGCAGGGGTCTACGAATGCGACGCAGCCGCCCCCGGCCCTCGCGCCCCGCCCTTCCCACGGACTCCCCGTTTGGCTCTGACTGCGGTTAACGGTCTCTCATCGCGTCTGCCTCGCGGTCTGCAGCTGCTCTGCACGAGTCAAAGAGGAGGCTGTTTGATGCGCGGCCTGTCGAGCGGGCCTCCGCCTCCCTTTGGACTGAGATTCCGAATGCTCACAGCTTACCCTGCACACGGCAGATAGACGCAGGCGCATCCTCCGGACCTTTGTTTCAAAGCACGGCAGCAGAAACGTCCTTGCCCTGGCCGGTCAAAGCACGGCTAGCCCTAACCGTCTTAGACTCGGTCACATATTCCCATCCAGCGGTTTCCAGCTCTGTGGCTGTCGGGCCCCGTTTCCAAAAAAGTTCACAAAATAAAGCGACTTTGAACCCCTGAAAGGCAGGGTAAACTCAGAAACCCGCAACAACCATCAGATACCCAATCTGACGCCTTTCGGAACCAATTGCGCGGGATGGGTTGCTCAGAAATATTACACAGAAATTGTGTGTGTGTGTGTGTGTGTGTGTGGGGGGGGTTGCTAGGCAACCTTTGCCTAGCTTAGAGACTTCAAAAAAAAGAAAAGGCAGCAAAACAAAAAGAGACGTTTTTCACGAGGACACATCAGGCGGGGGGCAGCCTCGTCACATCCAATCCCATTGCTAGGCGGCTCCGGGTAATGTCTCGCTGAAGGGGGGAGGGGGGGGGGGGGGGGGGGTGGTAATTACAGGCCGACACGTACCTCTTCGCGGTGCATTCCTTCTGCAGCTTGGCCAGAGACTCCTTCTCCTCCTTCAGAGTGTCGCGCTGAGCGGAGAACGCTTCCTCTGGCGGGGCGGGCGGGAGGGAGGGAGGGGGGGGGGTGGGGGCAGAAAAGGAGAAGACAGGTAAAGCATCGAGTACGCCTCAGCTCGCAGGTGGGCCCGGGCCCGGAGATCAGACGGGCTCCTCTGATGGCAACCATTTGCGACCATCTCAGACGCCACGTGTGGCCGGGCGGCGAGGGCCCGTCAGCGTCCGTAAACACGCGGCCCGTGCAAATAAACACAACGGAGCCAGATAAGGGGCGCCGGGTTGCGCAACCCCGCTATTGAACGGGCCTCGGTGCGAAAACGACAAGGAGGGGGGGGGGGGGGGGCATAAAATCGTTTGCGATTCCATTTTCAGCACCTCATTTCACCTCCGCAGAAATAATCAAATGCCCCCCCCCCCCCCACCGTTACGAGCGGGAGGGGTAGTCGGGGGCCGTGATTGAGGATAAGCAAAACGCGTTTGTTAGGCTTTTCTTTCCACTCCCCTTTCCATTCCAACTGGCGCTCGACGAAAGGGAAAGCCAGAGAGCGCGCTTTTTCGCGCGTCCCGGCTTTGTTTCGGGGGTGGGGGGGGGCAGAGAAAGGGAAGGGTAAACGAGCGAGCCCCCCCGTGCCCCGGCGATATAGCGCACGGATCAATTCGAACGACCCCGTCCCCAATCGAGAGCCAAGGCTTCGCGGCCTGCGAGGCGGACGGCCGCACGTCTCATAACAGCCGGCCGTCGAGGAAGTGGTCAGGATTTCAATCGGGCCCGTTGAGCAGAAGGAGGTGGGGGGAGGGGGAGGAGGGGGGGGGGTGGTTCAGGGATCTGTGTATCGACGCGTCTTCATCAAAAGCTAGGGGAAATGAGCGATGCAGTACACGGGGAGGGACGAGCCAGCGTGTGATGTGTCTTGTGTGTGTGTGTGTGTGTGTGTGTGTGTGTGTGTTAGCAAGGCGCGTTTTATCTGTTCGTCACAGCGGGCCACGCGCGCCACAAACTGAAGCACTCTGGGGACACAGCTCGCCGTCCCGTCTCGGCCTCAACTCCGGCGGAGGGGGGGAGAGATGGAACGAGGAGCCCTCGCGGGAGGCAGCGGCACGGATCTCTCGTGACTGTTCCCCTACCGGTAGGCGACGACTCCGCTGGCCCGCGTCCTGCGTCGGCGGCGAGCGGCTTCCCCTGGCACGCACGCCACCGGGACCGGCACGGAGAGACTGGCTGGACGGAGGCGCAGAGCGGCGGAGAACAAAGGCGCCCCGTCTCCGACAGATAAGCCAGGCGGGCGGGGGACAAGATAGCGCGAGGCGGAGATGGCGCACAACCATCGCCTCGGCTCCGAAAACATGTTTTCCGCGCCGGCTGCACGGGCCTGTCTCGCGCGGCGCGGCGCCCGTTCCGTCCGTCGTGTCCCGTCCCGACCGACCGCAGGACTGCGGCTTTCTTTCTCGCATAAGTCCGGGACGAAAACGGAGAAATGCGCCGCAAAGTAAGAGAGCGGGCCGCCGGGGGGCCTGTTAATGTCCGGGGCCAGGCCGCCGCCGCTGCTGCTGCTGCTGCTGGAGTGCCGTTAATGATGGCGGTTACGAGGCGAGACCCCGCTCTCCTCCGAGGTGACGCATACGTCTCCCCAGCGTGGCCCCAACGCCGGGGCCCGCATTCCCGGGGCCGGAGCGGGCCCCCCCCCCCCCCCCCCCCGGGCCCGAGTGACATTTATTGGTCAGGTTCCTGGCGGCGTGGCCGAGCGTGAGAGCGACTACCGTCGCGAAAGCGCCATAAACGCCAAGCCTTCGGCCTGATTTATTGCCCCCGGCCCAAGGTGGGAGCGGTGGGTGGGGTGTGGAGGGGGTGGTGGTGGGTGGGAGTGTGTGTGTGTTGGGGGGGGGGGGCGGCGGGATATTAGACAGGAGGAAATTGTGACAAGAGTGTGACCCCAGCGAAAACCACAAGAACCCATTAATTCCGCGGGGGGAAGGAAAGGAAAGACCTAAAATCGCAGCTGTAAAGAGGGGGGGAAAAAAAACACCCCCCCCCCTCCCAAAAAAAAGAAAAAAAACGGTGCGGTCATGCTCATGTGTCCCGCGTTACGGATCGCGTGAAAAACAAGGAGCGGACTTTCTGCACGGGCAAGAATGCAACAGCGGGAGGGGGGAAAATGACAGCTTTCCTCGAGTCTGCACCTTTGCCGTGACGTCCCCCCCCCCCCTCCCCCACCCCCCCCCCCCACCCCACACATCCACACTGTAAATTACAGATAGCCGTTAATCTGTCGTCGGGAGGACACCCGACGCTGATGTTCCCTAATGCGTGTTGTGCAGGTCGGCGACCGCAGCCTCGCGCTCGCTTCGGAAGAGGAAAAACGCCGACGTACGGGGGCTGATCTTTATCTGCAGGGGAGCGCACACCTGCACGGCCCTGGCTGTATGTTTGGGTTTGGTGAGCCCCTCCCCCCGCCCCTCCCCCCGAGCCGAGGCCCCCCTCCCCCTGTTTCGAGAGGAGATCCAGTTTCCTGGAAATAACAGGTTGATGAGAGTGCGTGAAAGAGCGCGAAAGCCCGGGAGATCACACGGCCTGGCGGGGACGAGATCCCGGAGGACACAGAGTGTCCTGGAGGTGGGGTGGGTGGGGGGAGGGGGGGGCGGTGGGGGGGCATTACCAAATGAAATTTGAGCCACGATTGATAAAATCATGTGCGCCTCCAGAGCGAAAGACGAGATCAGATGAAGCAAACACATTGCGCCGCCAATCTAAATACAATCAGACACGGCACCGGCTGCTGTACGAAGGAGCGTAAACACTTGTCCCGGGGAGCATCCTGTCTGTAATTAATACGGGCCTTTTTTCCCCGATACAAGCGAAACAAATGGATATGAGCGGGCTGATTACGAGAGCTAAACAAACAAGCTGGAGAGGCTCCGCAGAGCTAAGCAGCATATGGCTTTTGAGTTATGAGTCCGGGGGAACGAAAAAAAGAAAAAAAAAGCAAGATCTTCAGCGCGGCCCTGCACACCCTCTGCTCTGCTCTGCTCTGCTCTGCTCTGCAGCGGCGTTTCAATCTATCCGAAAATGCCTTCTCCCTCTTAACAAGCCGAGGGCTTTTCTTCATCTGTTTTTTAATAAGCAACTTGTCCAGCCTGGGAGAGGGGCCATCAGAGAGCGCTGCAGAGGAGGAGAGCTGCGAGTTCTTCTGGCCGCAGACAGAGTGGTGACAGGTAAAGAGGCAGGGGATTAACGGCCATTTCTCCAGGATCCCAGCACAAAGGAAACTTCCCCTGAACCCCTCGGCCTTTTCTCTCTCTCCACCAGCCCCCCCCCCCACCCCCCGCAACTCCATGTGTGTGTGTGTGTGTGCGCTCGCTCGCTCGCGTCTGCAGGCATGCACAGACAAAACGCTAATCGTTTCCAATCCCCACCTCGGCTTCGGTCGAGGCGCCCTCGCCCTTCGGCCCAAACGGCAAGCCGATCCCGCCGACGCTTGGAGGTCAGCGCCGACAGCGACTGGCTTGCTTTGAGCCCGGACGACGGCGCAATTGAGACGCGTCTACTCTACACGTCTACTGAGACCCTTCGGGAAAAAGTTGCGCCGGGACCGGCTCAACAAAGCGCGCATCCGACCCGGCTTCAGACCCACGCGCCATGAGAAACACACGACGCGGTATTAAACAAATGCGGGCCCGAAACGCGAGGTGTTGCCGCGGTCAGAACTCGTCGAGGGCGTGTACAGTCGCGGGAGAGCCGCATGTGGTGTTTGGGATTACGTGTGCGTTTGTCAAGGCGCTGCCTTTCACCCCCCCCCCCCCCCCCCCCCCCGCGTGAGCAGAAACAGGCGGGAGGGAAGCCGGAGTCGGGAGCCGCACGCTCCACTGCGTTAGCTTAGCTTTGGCTAAGCTAACAGGGAATGGCTTTATGTACCGTCCGTGTGTCAAGTGGGTGACTCCCTGTATGTGGATGACATGCCGCTCTCCACTCCACTACTGCTGGATGTCAAAGATGAGAAGCTCTATAAATATCTGCCCTTCTATTATGACGGTAAAGAGTTTGCCACCATCGCAACACCATGGTTTTGTTGGGCCTGTTCCATTTAATCCATCTATCTATTTCATCTTTGGTGCTGGCACAGAGAGGTAGAATCGCTGATTCCAACTGACCGTGGCAGGTCCGGTTGGGTCAACGGTGGAATGAGACGCCATCAGCTATGTCTCAAAGACCGACCTTGTAGTCTGATGCGCAGACTCGAACTGGCAGGAAAAAGCTGATTTCAGTGCAAAGAAACGTCCGTTTTCATGACGGTGCCATGTCGTGAGGGCACCCTGGGGCGTGACGTGCCGATCGGGCCTCTTAAGCGGGTCACAGCGACCCCGTTTACATTTGCAATGTTTACAAACAGCTCCGGGGACAGAGGCCGATCGTGGGTGACCAAGTGAGCCTGTGACCTACGAGGAATTTATGTTTCGTGCACTCCGAGCCGCGTTCCAGATGACGCAGCGGGCGCCGGCGTCCACGCGGCCATTCGTGGTTTGGGGGGGGGCGCGCGCGCCCGCTGGGGCTGGCCTGGCCTGGCCTTACCTTTCCTCTGGAGCTGCGAGCGGTCCTTCTGCCGCAGGTCGATCTCCCGGCCCAGCGCCTTCCTCTGCCGCTGCAGCTCGCTGCGCAGCACGGCGATGCGCAGCTGCATGCACTCCCGCTCCTTCTTCTGCGCCCGGCGCGCCCGCCGGAGAGCCATTTGGAGAGAAAACAGGGGGGGGGGGTGAAGGGAAAATATTTAGTGTGCCGTCACAGCAATTCCGTCCGTTTGTTGCCCTTGCAAAGACCCCTAAATTCCGAGTAGCTCCCCCGAAAACAGGCCGTGTTTTCGCAGACTGATCCCCGGGTTGCATTAATTTAATGAACAGCCCCCCGAGCCAGTGCTCGCGGTCAATAATTCGGGGTCCACTATCAACAACTAATGACAATAAAGACAGAAAGTGATTGGGCTAATCAAAACATCTGGCTGAGCCGGGGAGATCACCGCCACAGGTTGAGAGGTTTAGTAATGAGTGCAAGTCATGGGAAGCGCTGGCAGCCGGCACGGCGACCGCTAACGCTGTTAGCATGCAATCGGTTGCGCCGATGGGATCCAAGGGGGTGAGGTTCGAGGGCCCGTTTCACGCCAGCGCGGGCCCCGGCCGTGAGCCGGCGTTTGCGCGGCCTCATAATCGGGGTGTGCGTGAGGCCAGGCAACAGCGAGAAAGGGGTCGAGGTCGGGACCCCGGCCGGGATTTCCCCCAGGGCTGGCATCTGTGGCCGATTCACACCCGGGAGTGGCGTCAATAGGCTCGGCTGCCGACCGTGCATTCGCTGGTCGAGAACGGCAACACACACACACCTCTGCGGGCGCGTCCAATCGATCGCTTCCGATTAGAGCAGGGCGAGGCGGCAGACGTGGCGGATCCATCCCGGTTCGCATACCGGTCACACTTAGGGCCTTTCTCGGGAACACGACGTCCTCCGAATGGCTTCGGAGCGCCGTCCTAAGGTGCTCCGTTCCTTGGTACCGACTCCAACGCCAACGGGCGTCGAACGCGGTGTTAAACGGGCGTGAGATTACCTCGTTGGCGCAGTCGGCTAAAAACACGCGGTCGAGTTAAGCCGGTCAAACGTACCCGATGTCGGCGAGTTCGCGCTACGAAAGCGAGCCTCTCAGGAGTTGGTCTATGCGGTTGCGTGGAAAGTTACTCCGAGGATTTACTTTCCCGAGTGTTTGCATGTTCTCCCCCCACGTGTCGGCATGGGTGTTCTCCAGGCTCTCTGGTTTCTTCCCACAGTCCAAAAACACGCATGTTTAGGCTGATTGGAGGCTCTAAATTGCCCCGGGGTGTGAGTGTGAGAGTGAAGGGTGCGTGTGCGTGTGTATGTATGCATGTGTGTGTGCGTGTGTGTGTGTGATGGAGCAGAGACGTGTCTGGGGTTTCACTCAGCGTTCCCATCCGAATCCCTCCCCTCTGCTGACAGGCACGTATCCCGACTCTGCTTAATACCAAACTCTGCATCCGCTCGTTCATGTAAAACCTACACAAGCAAAGGCTCCCTCGGCTTTGGCTGAGTAAATACTTCCAATGCTTGAAAAGGAAAAGAAAAACGCGAAACGCACAGAAAACCAAGGCACGTGCAAAATGCGGCCAAAGCCTCAAAAACAAAAAAAAAAAAGCCAAATCGAGGAGGCCTGGATGGAGCCCATCAACTCCAGATGAGTGTCTCTCTCTCTCCCTCTCTCTGCCTGTGTACCCACAGCTCTTGGCTGGCGTCTCCCTCACCACATGCTGCCTGACCAGCAGCAGCATGAGAATGCGGGTCATTAGTCAACATGTTGCCCACTCTATAGGGTGTCCTTTCATCAGGGCTGCATGTCTCTATCTGCTAGATGGGGGGGGGTGCGTCTAATGAGGAACAGCACCGGGGGGATTCGTGGGCCAGTGGATGCGAATGCGGCGTGGATGGAGGGGAGGGAAACAGAAACAGAAACGTTCGACGAGCGACGTTGAGCCGGGACGGGCGGCTCGGGCGACTTTCAAAACACGCGGTGGGGGTGGGGGGGTGCGAAGGGGCGACATTTTGCCATATCACGGCACATGCACGTAAAGTCAGCGAGAAGCGAGAAGCATAGAGGATGACGGGGATGCTAGTGAGATGGGAGGGCGTGAACTCGCTGGCAGTATCACAGAGATTCAGCCTTGTTATTCATCCCGCTGTCACACACACACACACACACACACGCCCACTGTGAGATAGGGATCGTGGGCCGGGATCAGAGGAAACACAGATACGCTGCTTCTTAAAAGACTTCTGAGGGTTCGGAGGCGAAAACAGAGCGGCGTATCAGTGGCAGCGCGCGGCCTGATAGAGCCTCCATCTCTCCCGACGTGTCGCACCCTGATGCTCGCATGTTAGCCGCGGCCGGCCCTTGGCACGAACCGCCGCACTCACACACCTTCGCTGCGCTGCGGGGCCCGACAAGTGGGTCACAGCCGGTCTGTAGCCCGGGCGCACCGGGGCCCCCGTCTGACTCCGGCCCCGAACATCAAACGCCACCCGGGTCAGCTGAGTAAATAAGCAGCAGGCGTGCGGGGTGGGAGGGGTGGGAGGGGAGGGGGAGGGGGGGTGTGGAGGCGCGGCAGATTAATGGCAGGGTGTGGGTGAGAGGGTGAAAGGGCCATGTGCTGAGGTTGGTGGCCTCCTCTCTGTCCCCCCCTTTGATCCACGCTCACTATGGTGCGCACACACACACACACACATACACACAGAGGGATAGTCCACTCCAAAGGCGGCGGGGGGAAACCCTTAGAAGAGCCACACAATGCCCCACTCACTCCAACGCGCTGGGGTTTTACAGAAAGGTGGAGGACAAGGATTATGTGATTTATTAGCTGATGGGAGCTCCGAAGAGGGGTCCGGTCGGGGGAATGTTTCACTGTGGGGGGGGGGATATCAGAAGAGGGGGTTTTTCAAAGGGATCCTTTGTGGAAAAGAAAGAATGGGCCCTGGATGTTTTTCGTGGAGAGGCTCGAGAAAGCTGCAGCGGGGCGGGCTTGCGGAGGGACAAAGAAAAAAAACAAAAACAGAGAGCCGCATCGGAGGCCGCGACGAGAGGGAGCGACAGCTGGAGCAGATCGGAGCCTCGTCCGGGAGGAAACACGGCGCGGGAGGTGTACCTGACGAGACAGAAAACACTCCGGTGTCACCGTCTGTGGGCTTTTCAGAGGAGGGGGGGTGGCGTGGGTGGTGGGTGTGTGTGTGTGTGTGGGGATGGGGGGACGCTTTTTGAAGTGACAAGTTTACAATAAACACGCATGTCAAAGCCCCGGGATCGGTGCCCAGTTTTCACAGCTGTGGAGGCGGCCGATTCCAGAAATGTGAAATATGCCTCGGCGCTCTCGCTGCGCACCCCCCCCCCCCCCGGGCCCGGGACGCGGAGCGGGCGGCGGAAACGCAAACTGGCGGATCGCGGCGTCAATCGCTTGAGACGGGTGGGATACTGGCTCCGCCGCGGCTGCTGCCCTCGGGCGGGGGGGCGGCGCCTACGTGCCCGTACTACCATCACGTTCGAGGATCGGAGGGCTCATACGGCGTCTAATCTCGCCAACCGGCTCGCACGACGCGGCCTGCCGGTGTTTACTATGAGTCGGGGGGGGGGGGGGGGGGGGGGGGGGGCGCGCGCTAGGCCCCTCCCAGGGAACACCGCATCGCAAACCGAGCCCCGTCCTCTGATGCGTCTTCCCCCGAGGCGCGGAATCCCGACCCGTTTTGCTCACCCGCTCCGTGCAGCTGGCCGTCGTCCTCAGCTTCTCCTCGATCTCCTTCCCGATCCTCTGGACCGTCACCTGGGTCTGCTTGATGGCTCTCTGCGCCCGTGTGGAGTCTGCAGGAGGAGCAGGAGGAGGAGGAGGAGGAGGAGGAGGAGGAGGAGGAGGAGGAGAGCACAGAGTCACCAGCAGATAATTGCTCGGAACCACACGGCGGGCCGCAGGAACGATGTCGAAACCGTGTCGGCGAGAGGCCACTCCGGAGTGCCTGGCCGCGTCGGCGCTATGACTACGCCGGCCCTCATCTCGTTCCATTCCGTTTCTGTTTGGATGTTTACAGCGGGTGTTTGGAGAGCCCGTGAGTTATGATTGTCCCCATGTGGAGGAGTCATTGTGCAGCGCGCTTGGTACGCCTCCATGTTTCTTTTTCTGATTTACTGGGGTCGGGCTTCATTGTTCCAGTCTGACTCGCCATAGAGGTTGCCGTCAACTCCTGACATGAAACCAAAAGGGACAAAAGCAACATCGGGGGGACGTTCCTAATAATGAAAGCCTACAGTTCGTTAGAGCGAGGCCGATCCGGGCGCCTCGGATCGCCGCCGACCGCGAACATCGCGGCTAGACTTGAATTCCCCGGGATCTCCGCACGCTCCGACCGCAATAGCAAAAGGTCACGCGACAAGACCTGAAGCAGAATCGGCCTCATAAGACCGGGGGGGAGACTGTAAAAGCGGCAGACTAATTCGCCGAGACCGCAGGGACGGATGCCTCGCTCTAAACGCCGTGTCACTGCAATCACGGAAATGGGGCATAGCAACGTCGCTACGCAAATGACAAGCCAGCGCATTACTCAGACCATCAATCACGGGGGCAATTACTGTAACTTCCAAGTATGCTTTCTTCATGTCCAGAGCTCATAGAAAGAGACCAACCCCCCCCTACCCCCCCACCCCCCCACTACCCCCCCTTTCAATAGAGCCCCAGAGGCTTCCACAGCCCATCTACAGTCAACAATCCCACATGGCGGGAATGAGTTGCAGAGGACTGAGGAAATGGGGAACGGGCGACGGGCAATCGCGCTGTCGGAGCGGCGTTGGATCACCCGGCCCTCGACCGCGGCACCTCGCCAGTCGCACGTCACGCACGAGCGAAGGTGGCGTTGGGGGAGGGGGGGGGGGGGCCGGGGCGTGCCCCTTGGGCCGTCTGCAGCTCAAGCAGGTTTAGGCGTAAGTGGCTTCTCGTTTGATGGGCCACTCGACAAATCCTGCGGAATTCTTCTTTTTTTTTCCCCCCTCCTTCTCCTTCAATCTTCTTTTCGCCTGACGACCGAGCAACACAGAAACCCGTCTCCATGGCGGTTAAGGACTCCCGCAGCGGGACGGGCATGGGTTTTTTTCTTTAATCCGTCCTGAGGTGACGGCGATAGCAGATGGAGATAGGCCTCGGGAGCATCGGGGCGAATGTGTTTTGACAGCTTCATCTGCTTAGGTGATTGCGATGGGAGAAGGCGATACGCGCCCCCCCCCCCCCCCCCCCCCCCCCACACACACACACACACAGGTGAGAACAGTTATCTGCCCTCTCCCTTTCACGCATGTCTGCCCGGCCTTATCACGGGGCTGCGTCTGCCCATCGGGCTCTATCGCAGGCCCGAGGACCAGCAGGGTCCCTCCAGGCAGATTAGCCCACCACTGGGCTACTGTCCAGAGGACGCTCCTCCTCCTCCTCCTCCTCCTCCTCCTCCTCGTGCTTCTTCTTCGCACGAGCCGCGACCGACTCTGTTTGCGACGCGCGGAGGCGAGGCGCGACTTCCGCACCTCGGGGGAGGGCGGGGGGGGGGGGGGGGGGGGGGGGGGGGGGGGGTTTACAGGAAGTTATGACTGAGCCTGTGCGCTCGGCCGATAAACATCAGCGAAACAAAAACATTTCCCCCTTTGACCGTGCCACTGGATCCTGCAGGGGTGTCGGATGAAAGTTGTGCCGTCGAGGCGCACAGATGCGCCGATAAACGCGTAGGTACTCGGTGGGAAGCCGTTATTAAGGGTGAGGGGGGGTGGAGGGGGGGGGGGGGGGTGGAGGGGCGGCTTGAAATCAAAACAGAGGTGCCGAGTCAGGTACGTATCAGTCGGCGGGAAACATGGCTGGCAGCCTCCCCGACCCGAGACGTCCCGCTTTCTGCAGTCCGTTTGTTTGTCCGTCCGTCCGTCCGTCCGTTAGCGGGATTACGCCAATCCACTCAACCCATATGCGCGAAATTGGCGGAGGGAAGAGCCAAGGAAGGGGCCATTACAGTCTGGACGCCGTCCAGATCGCAGGACGTCAGGTCCGAGAGGAAAAAAACGTCAGTGCGCGAGAGCGGGAGGAAGTTGCACAGGCGTGAGCCGGAGCCCGGAGCCGGAGCCAGAGCCAGAGCCAGAGCCAGAGCCAGAGCCAGAGCCAGAGCCAGAGCCAGAGCCAGAGCCAGAGCCAGAGCCAGAGCCAGAGCCAGAGCCAGAGCCAGAGCGGGTCACGCGGGGCCCATTGACCGGAGGGCTCATATTCGTCTGGTGGATTGATCAGAAAGTGAGGGGCAGGGCCCCCGGGCCCCAGGCTCCGGGTGCGAGGCGGGCCCGCAGGACGATTCCCAGTTCACCGGCAGCCCCCGAAACCGAACACACGTTCGACCGCTCGCACTCGTTTTCATCTCAGGCAACACATGACCGTCTCCCTGTCCGTGGTATTGGAAGAGGGGGGGGGGGGGGGGGGGGGGGGGGGGTTTTCTTATGCATTATATGCATTTCTCCACGCCAACTAAAGAGAGCTCACTTGACGGCTACAACACTGGTGTTGTAAAAGACTAAGAGATCATGGGAAAAGACGTTCTGGTTCAGAGAGGGGTCAGGCACTGGAGATAATTGCAAAAAGTTGTGCACGGCGAGAGCTTGGATCTGGAGCCATGAGTGCGAGTCCCTCGCCCTCGCCTTACGCTAAAGATCTCAAACCGTTAGTCACGGCTCCTTAAGCCGCCTGGCGCAGTGAGCCAAACAAACAATGAGAGGGCTTCTCTACAAAGCGCCGCCTCATGTGCAAAAACCCCGCATACACAGCGCTTTTGGTCAAATACTACCGTCCTTTGTTTGAGGAGCCGGAGATCACAGGACACAAGAGAGGCCGCGGGGCGAAAAACAAAGAGGGATCTGGACGGCCCGGAGCAGGAAGCGAGAACGGGCCGGGCCGGGGAGGGTACGCGTCCGAGGCCCTCGCCTTGGAAGAATGTAACCGGATTGGAGGAGTAACAGGTTCTCTCCTAAATTACGCTCGGTGAGCATCGATTCCGCTACGCCTGTCCGCTGCGGAGGCGCGTGGAGGCCCCGGGGCCTCCGCCTTTCGGTCCCGCGGGGTGATTTAAAGCCCGGGGAACGGGTCGGCCGTGGACTCCATCCCAGCCGCCTGGTTAACACAGGAACAGTGCGTCTCCGGGAGACGAGAGCTGCCTAACCTAAGCCCTCTGGTGAGGGGGGGTGGGAGGGGCACCGCAGACCCCCCACGTAGCTTCGGCATCACCGAGGGCTGCTTCTGTTGACACGTACTGTACACACACACAGTGCACGCGCACGCACGCACGCAGGCACGCATCCTCCACATAGGAGCATTACGCAAGCAGATCCGGAAAACCACAAGCAGCATATGGCTCTGATCATGGAGGGGTGGGGGGTGGGTGGGCTGTAGGAGAGTCTGAGACGGGCTCAACCTGCAATGTCACAGCGGCGAGTCGTGAGAGCCGTGCCCAAGGGATGGTGTCTGCCACGTGTCTCCCGCAGCGCTTCAAGGACGGACCTTCACTTTCACACACCCGAGCGGCCTTTCACACCTCTTACAACGTGCCGTTCAATAGCATACGAGGCCGTGGAAGATGGACCCCGACCCCGTAAAGCGTTCGTGTGCCGCCCGCCATACTCCGCTTCAGGCCCCGCTCCGTCTCCCAGCCTCCCCCTTTCTCTTAACACGCCGGAAGTTCGACGTGATGACGTTCGTCAGCAGCGCTGCCGGGTCTGCCTTCCTCGTTTGGAGCGCCGGAGCACACGAAGCCGTGCTCTCCCTCCCTCCCTCCCTCTCTCTCTCTCTCTCTCTCCCCCTATGTGGGAGGTTGACAAATATCTGAGCGCTTAACGGCGTCTACAAAGAGGGGGGGGGGGGATAACAACTTTGTTTACCAGCTGGTTCATCTCTATCACTGTCTCCTTGGATTTCTCTCCACTCCAGACGGGGGCCCGGCTCCGCATCGGATGTGGCCATAAGCCTCCATCTCAGCCTGGAAGGCTCTCTCTCTCTCTCTCTCTCTCTCTCTTCGAGGAGGCCAGCGTTTCCGCTGATTGATGATCTGTGCTCTGCCTCTTCATCTCTCCATCTGAGTTGCGTTGCGCCTCGCGGGCCCACACCGACCATGCTACTTACTCCGCAGCCGATGGTTACTGTCAGGCCGCAGCCGGGCCGAGAGGCCCGACTGCGAATCCGCTGACAAATTGCCGTCATTAATCACGACCGGGGCGCTCTTAGCGGATCGGCTCTCATCCTTTTCCACTGAAAGCACTGCGCCGGGCCAAGGCAGAGTGGGAGAGAGTATCTGACACTGTAGGTGTCCAGTGCTGACAAGCATCACTGCTCCAAATAGGGGGGGAAAAAAAAAACACTTACTCCTAAATTCACTGAGAGAGAGACACATAAGACTTTAGGAGAACACTATTTTTCACCTGACTGTTTAATGAAAAAGCCAGTGCAGGGTGCAACGCCAATGGCACAAACATCCCCCATGCATCTGTGCAATCACGTGAGAGAGCCAATAGAAAAATCACAGGTTTCAACACCGAGCCCGACGCCCCGTTCGAGTGGCCCAGAGGGCTAATGCAAAGAGGCAGAGCTCCCGCAGCTTCCCAAGACGGAGTGGTACATATGGTTCCATACCATGGGGGGATGCGAGGATAATCCCCGTTGGAGTGTACGGTATCTGATGAATCATTCTACAGTACATAATCATAAACCATGTGCATATGAGAGCGCCGGGCCAAGGAAAAACTCTTGACAGGGGTGAGGAGCTGCAGGCAGAGCAGTGTGTGGGAAGAGAGGGGACGGAGGGGGACGGGGGGATGGGGGATGGGGGGGGATTCAATGTAACTGTGTTAAACTCTGCAGACTCCCACTGGATGCGGAGAGGAGGAGAGGATGTGGAGGAAAAGCTGCAATAATAGAGGAGGCAAGAGCAGAGGTCATAAAAGTTATGATTCAAACTGGGCTTTTCTCTGCTGCCAGTTGCTGGGAGGCACAGTATCCTCCCATATAAACATGAAACACAACCACCTCTTGATGAGGGAAAACTGTTAAAGCCGAGCCAGCTTTGGTAAAAAAAGTCCTTCTTTGCACACAGGGGGGAGGAAAAAAACAACCCGTGATGCATTTACGTCCTCCCGTTTCGATCCTTATAGTCGGAAAATGTCGGTGGAAGCTCCAGGACGCTGGTAATGACAGGCGCCTTATCTCAGTTTTAGCCCATCCAACTTTAGCATTCCACATATACATTATTGGTTCAAAACAGGACGCAATTACATCGCTAAGAGCTGGGGGTTTGGTTAAGAGAGGGTTTCCCTCAGGGGAAGCCCTGGTCCGGCCCAAAGTGGTGTTTACATCGCGCCAAAGTTATATATAAACAGCTAAACAGCAAGCTCGTGTTTATCACTAGAGCGCCTTGTGCCGTACCGACTCTTCATCCCTTCGACAAGCGACGCGCTCGGGAAATCTCTGTCTCCTTCCAGTGGCGGACTTTCACACCGCAGCCGTTCTCACAGCTCTGCGCCGGACTTGATCCCCAGACGCGATCGCGAATCCGACCCCGGTCCGACCTTCGCGTCTTCCATACATGCTGCTCCATGGCGGCCAGGAAACGCAGCCTGGACTCCAGGCTTCACGCCGTCACTCGGAGCCCGAGGCCCAGAGAGCAGAGCTTCCAGCGGCGGCTGAGAGCGTTGGGCTCTCCTGTGGCGCCATCTGCTGGGCGAACCGCTGCCTCGACACCTCGCCACCCCGATGCAATGAATCAGAGTGTTAACGTAACGTCCCGCCGCCACGGCGACCAGCTTCGGGAAGGTCACCCCCAACTGCATGTCCACGACAGATTACAAAGTCCAACAAATTTCTGCTGCATTACGAATGTACGCGTCGCGAGTTCTCCTGGATCTGAACTTCTGAGAGCTTCAGTGCCAGGGCAAGAATCCTCCGCCTGTCTATTGTAATGTGTGGAGGTGACGTCCGTTGTCCTCGGCGATGACAGCGGACATACCGACAGCTGAGTCACCACCAGCTGGAGGGTGAGCGCGGCGTCACCCCCCCCCCCTTACCTGAGCAGGGAGAAGACGCTGTAAGAGTTCCTGACCGAACTCTGGTCGACCTGGAGCAGGCTGTTCTTCTTCCCGCTCCGACTGATCCTGCACGCACAACATATGCCAGCGCGTTGTGTCAGCGCGGGGGCCAAACGGTGTCCAGACAAAGCTGACGAGATTAGGACTGGGATACGCTATTATGATGCAGAAGCCGCTCTGGAGAACGGACAAAAGGCCGCTTACCTTATGATCAAAGTCAGCTGCATAGTAGCCGTCGGTTCAGTCCAAATATGATCTCATTTGGATTCCTGGATCGGATCTGCGGACGAAAGCGAGATAGTGGAGGCTCGTTGCGGGGAGGGAGGAGGCGCGGAGAACAAAGGACAGCGGGCATGTGAACGTGCATGAGACTGAGGCTATCTGTTTACGAGCCTTGAAAATGGTCTCACTGTGAAAGAATGGCAATAACATCCAGTTATTTTACGAGTCCTCTGGCCCGTTTTCAAAACGGCCCCCGGCGCTCAAAATCACATGTACGTTTCAAGACTCATTACAAAGTGTACAGATCAGCGAATCAATGCAACATGTGCTCGCAAACATTTTAACAGCATTGCTGGTGAGCGGCAACGCCGCGTCATCGCCGTTCACCCCCCACCACACACACACACACACACACACACACACACACACACACACACACACACACCACCACCGCCATATATTTACAACGTATTTGGAGGAAAACAACTGGGGAGATGGGAGAGAATAGCAGGAGAAATGCAATTAGAAACTGTTGCAACATACAGAGTGTCGAGTTACGGCGGTGGAAGCTGTTGGTCTCTGTAATGCCGTGTATTGTGTTGTGTTGTGTTTCTTTCTAGTGTACACGCTACATGGCTTGTGTCGTCTCTGAACAGTGAACAGGAGTGACAGATCCAGAGGAGGAGGAACAGCAGAGTGATGCAGACAAGTACAGAAGAATTCATGATTTCACAATATCAGTCAGGCTCAAGTCTGTGACACAGGGTTTGTACAGTTTCAAACACTCGTTCCTGTGTTACCTCAAGCTCTTGGTTTCAATTAGAATTAAATACCTTTAGGAAGAAGGTCTATGTGAGCTGCTGTTTGGTACCAGCAGGGCCAGAAACACCAGTGGGGTTGAAAAAGGTGAAATGATGGATGGATGGATGGGTGGCTGAGTAGATGGATGGATGATGGATGGATGGGTGGTTGGGTGGCCGGATGATGGATGGATGGATGGATGGATGGATGGATGGAATGAATGGATGGGTGGGTAGATGGATGGATGGATGGGTGGGTGGTTGGGTGGATGGGTGGATGGGTGGGTAGATGGATGGATGGATGGATGGATGGAAACACAGACAGGTGGGCAGACAGGCAGGTGGGTAGATAGATGGATGGATGGATGGATGGATGGATGAATGGAATGATACATGAATAGATGGATGATAGATGAACAGATGGATGATGGATGGATAAATAGATGGATGGGTGGAAGGGGTGGAAGGGGTCGATGAATGGACAGATTAATAGAAGAATACATGGATGGATGGAAGGAAGGATGGATGGATGATGGATGGATGGATGGATTAGATGATAGGAAGGATGGATGGATAGGATGAATGGATGGATGGTGGATCGATGAATGGATGATGGATGGGTGGATTAGATAGATGGATGCATGGATGGATGGATGATATTGCAGGGGTCTATTGTTTTCTGATTCTGACTGCTGACCACAATGCTTCTTGGCAGCACTGAAGCAATACATCATGCAAAACAGAGAACTCACTGACATGCACCTTATACGTTCAGACACAAAGGAGACCGCGGAATGAGAGTCCAGCCTGGGAACCACTGACCTGCTGCCCTGTGTATCGGAGACCGTCGAGGTTGACCTTCCACTCGATGAGGAGCTGGTACTGCTCCTCCTGTCCGCCCCAGATCCGCACCACGAAGCACGACACGGAGGTGTCCAGGAGGTCTGGCAGCATGCCAAAGTCCAGACTCCGCCAAGTGGGATTCTGACAGACAGACGCGCACATGCGGCCCGGAGGATTAAGCACTCATATGGAGAGGATAATCACCATATGTAAATACCCGCCACAGCTGATCGCCACAATGTGGGATTCATTCAAACAAGGCTTCAGCCTCAGTCTGGAGCCATTGTTCATGTCAGACAAGAAAAGATATAAAAATTACACAAATGTTTTTTGTCTTTTTTAACCCCCCCCCCTCCCCCCCGCTCCCCTCCCCCGGCCGCCACAGTGAGGAATTTGGATGGAAATCTGTGTGGTTCCTCTGTCATATTCAATGTCATAATGCGATCCCTAGTTGCTGTAGTGTAATTGAATCATCCTGTTCCACATTAACCTTACAGCCCGATCCCACTGAAGTTTCTTCTCTGCCCTTGAACTCCCACACTGACAGCTCCGAGTACTGCTTTTATAAAGCAGTGTAGCCATTCAGATCATTCAATTATGGGCAATTTCCCTCCATCAAAGAGAGAGAGCCCCTTGCTCCTTGGGTCACATTCAAGGACATGTTGGGGAGAAAGCAGAAGCAGAAGCACACACCGCAGGGTTTGTGCATGTGTGTGTGTGCATGTGTGCATGTGTGTGTGTGTAGTGGGGGGAGGAAAACAGAACCGCTGAGGAGGAAGCGGAGTGGTTAGAAGGCATAGTGGCAAGAATGCAAACAGGAAGTGGAACAGGAAACGTCTCTGGAGGAAACCAGAGAGTCAATGTCAGCACGGATGTTGGACTCAGCAGGAGGAAGCTGTGCCGAGGGACGACAGGAGTCGTGACTCCTAAAGGTGCCTTACAGTGTGTGCGCGCGTGTGTGTGTGTGTGTGTGTGTGTGAGGCGCTGAGCACCGGGCCTGGAAAGCAGCTTAGGTCAGCTCATGACTCGGCAGCAGGCCCGGGACGGTAATGGCTCGCCGTCGCTGGCCGCTGCCTGAGCTGCGTGCGGAGCTGCATCTGCCTCGGCAGCGCGAGCACCAAGAGCCGCTGCGGCAATAAAAGCACAGCTGCTCCGTCCTCGACCATCGACGCTGATGGGGCCCGGGAAACGGAGGCTGGGCCGAGGCGGGAGCGGCGCCGATTACGTGCAATTCAGACGCCTTGGTCAACGGAGCTCTCCGGCGGAGCCTACACAGGCACTTGCCGTAGGCACGCCAGTCCTGGCCTTAAAAACAAACTGGGCCCAGGCTTAAGTCGGCATACTCACCAGCGAGTCCCGGATGACTTCACTCTTGTAGAAATCTGGCACAGACAGGAAGACAGACAAAACAGAGAGCGTTTATTTGAAGAGGACACGGCGCTCAAGCACATCCAGCTGGGCCAGATCGGCCCGAGAGGGCGAGCCGGGCCCGCTGCCGCCTCGATGTAGTCTGGGGTGGGCTCTCGGGAGCGCGGCTCCAAACAAGGCCGGGGCAGCCCACAGTGACTCTGCATTATTTGCACAGCCGGAGCCAGACATTTGGGGGGTGGGGGGGTGGGGGGGTGTGTGGGGCGTCAAAGTGGATAATCATCATGTAAACAGTGCCGCCGAGTTCAAAGTCAGTCACTTGTCAGTCAGCGTCCCCGCCTGGCCTCCCCGGGTGGGGGTGGGGGGTGGGGGTGGGGGGGGCACACAGGGTGACCCGGTGACGGCATCGTCTCAGGGAGACGGGCTGAGGCCTCGGGGATGGCAGATTTCGCGTCATAGCTCATCATTGCAGTACACAATCTGTGTTTTACTGTGGACTGCTGTCACGCTGTCACACGGTGACAATTAAAGCGATGCGGGTTTGCATTGCAGCTTCGCATCAAGCGGAGTGCCTCGGCGCCTCCTCTCCCACGCGGGAGAGGTGCTTTTCGAGCGCTCGCAATGGCGCGCACGCCTGGAGGCTGACCTCGAGATATGCGGTCTCCTATGCAGAGGTGGAGGGTGAAGTAGGTGTCCAGCAACGGGGAGCCATTCCTGTTGACGATGTTCCTGGCCGCGATGCTCCGGAGGTGACGCAACCGTCTCTGTTTGGCAAAAAAAAAAAAAGTGGAGAGTGTCGTGAGACGAGGGGAGAGGGAGACAGAGGGAGAGAGAGAGGGAGAGAGACAGAGACAGAGAGAGAGAGGGGGAGAGAGAGAGAGAGAGAGAGAGGGGGAGAGAGAGAGAGAGGGAGGGAGACAGAGAGACAGACAGAGAGAGAGAGAGAGAGACAGAGAGAGACAGAGAGAGAGACAGAGAGAGAGACAGAGAGAGAGGGAGGGAGAGAGACAGAGGGAGAGAGACAGAGACAGAGAGAGAGAGAGACAGAGAGACAGAGAGAGAGAGGGGGGGGGGGGGGGGGGGGGGGAGACACAGCAGACTTCAGAGCTGGTTCCACTCATCAGTTTCAACCCGATCATGTGACGGCGGCTGGCATGGCGAGCTCAGCCAGAGTCTGTCCGAGTCCCGGGACGAAGTGAAGAGGGATAAATATAGAGATCGGTGGGTGCATCGCGCCGTCCACCCTGCAAACCGCCGATCTAAGTCGGGATACTGTGCCAAACATAATCATTTTCCTCCGCATGCGGCCCAACACGCGGAGCAGCTCGTCAACATGTGATCATTGTTTATCGGATGTCGGCGAAACGTTAAAAGAGCGCGACAGGGGAAATCACTCGTCTGGAAGGTGCGGGCCGTAAACAAGTTAACCGTGAAACAGGTGCGGCGGTACCCCTGGCCGGACGTGGAGGGCGGCACCGCGCCCCGGTTGGGAGTCCGGATCGGATCGCCCCTACATAACACGCGGCCCGAGTGGCGAGGCGCCGTCTGCCAGGAGCCGGCGGTTCAGAAGACGCAGGCGTGACGTTTTCGCGGCGGGATGGGGCCGCCCGGTTGACTCGCCGGGCGTGGTCCGTCATGACGGTCACATGAGAAACGTGTTTGGGCCGGGGAAAGCGGTCACACCGCAGGGCCTACAAGTCATGACGAAGGGCTCCGGCAAAAAGCACAGGACGCCGGCGGCACTCGCTCAAAGACGAGACGGAACTACCTGTGAGCGCGTGTGCGTGCGTGCGTACGTGCGTGTGTGTGTGTGTGCACGAGAGAGAGAGATGAAGAACACAAGAGGCGCAGATATGTCGTACGCTAGTTCTCGCCTCAGTCTCTCTCTTGACCACAGGCCGCCCCCCCCCCCTCCGTCCGCAAGCCATACTGAGACTAAATCTAAGTCATGGGATTCCCTATAAGATTAAGGGCCTCGGAGACAAAAACACTGATTGTTCCGTAAGAGACTTTTAACCCCCCCCCCCACCAATACCACCACCACCACCACCCCGCCCCCCCAAAAAAGCACATTTCTAAATGGGCAAATGTGGACCACAAGCAGAGGGTTGGGGGAAAAAAGGGGTTGAGAGGACACTTGTGCACCGACTTGGGCTCCTGGCCTAGGACGGGCCCTCCGGAGTGAGGACTGCCATTCCACGGGCCCACGTCCCCCTGGAATGATCGAAATAATGAGGGAGAAGGGGGGTGGGCGGGGGAAGTCCGTTGGTGGGATGTGAGGAAGTGTGACAAAGTGATTGGCGAGTCACAAGCCCTCCGCTGAACATCTGTAATGGGTTTTTTTCTTCTCCCTCTAAAAGAAGACGCCCCTGTCTCCTTAGAAACTGCACACAGCAAACACTGGCTCCACCGGCACAGTCATCACGCACGGACCGGGGGGTGGGTGGGGGGGGGGGGGTTGGGGGGGGCGGAAATACGAAACGAGAGGATAAAATGGCGCGCTCGCGTCTCCACGCCGGATGGACTTCCCCCCCGCTTCCCCGCGCTTTGTCTTTTTCGGACAAAATATCGAGGGCCTGACGTCTGCGCCACACATGGCTCGCCAAGACCGCTCTCCAGTCAAATGCGGCTGGAATGTTGACAGATATTAAGAGCGACATTGTTTCTCCGGCTAATGCTGCGAGCATGTGACCACGTTTAATACGGCGCGGCGAGCACTCATTCATTCCCCTCGAAAAGGGTCTATTTCCAACGGGAGTGGCGGAATGAAACGTCACGCCCCCCCCCCCCATTTACTGAACTGAGTGGATGACACGCTTAACCCCCTCTAATCCATCTCTCTATACGTCTGCACGTACAACTTGTGTACAAGTTGTACGGGGGGCAGGCATCAAAGGGTCAGACTGGCTGGTTAGTGAACTAATTCTGCTAGGGCCCCTGCTTCCATGGCTCGGTGTGTGGAGCGGGTCACGCTAGGAAGTGAAGGGGAACCAGATCTTGATGCGGACTCCACAGCATCTGCGCGGTAAACTCTATGATATGCGACGCCCAGCAGCTTGATGGAAACGTGTTACAGCCTGTGCTGATGAGTCCATCACTATCGTTTACAGTTTGGACTACACTGGAATGAGTCGTTCTGGAGTGAATCATTTCTGAAGATTGTGCAAAAGCATGTAACGAGCTGTCTTCCATTACTGACTACAAACGCCTCCATTTAAACAGGAAATCGTTGACAGCTTTGAGGACCGAGGTGGCCTGGTGTGGGTCTGAGGTCTCGGATTTGGCCAGGTCCCCAGAATGTGACACAGGTGCTCTCTCTGGCGGGAGGATGGATCTTTCGGAAGCAGACGTGGGTGTGATTCTCACCCTTGCGAGAAGATCGGACACTGTGAATGTCCCATACTAGAAGGAAACACGTTAGGGTCAGAGTTCAGGAACTGCTCACTTCTTACACGTTGGCCATGTCAATGAATGAATGAATGAAAACTGATATTGAGCGCATGTCGACGTCCCGCTGACAACAATAAATACACATCACGACGCGTCGTGTTTCTAGATGCCCAATCCCACGGCTGTGTGACAGGCTCCAGAAGCACAGGTCAGTCATATGCTGGGACTGAGCGAACCTCGCAGCTAACTGGTGTCAGGACCCATTGGCGGCGGCATCGGCTCATCGGACGATATTCCACGCACGGTGACACGTTTCCCGGGACGAGAGGGGCGCCAGGCGGCGTGCGACGACAGCCCGGGCGTGTGCGCGGAGCGCGTGCAGTGTGGGTGCTGTGGATCCATCTTCCGCGGGGCTTCCAGGGCGCTGCTAGCAGCGGGCTAACAGCCGCTAGCGGCGGCGGCTAGCCTACCGGGCCTGGCGCCGCGGACGCTCCGGGACGCGACGCAGACACCCTCTGCAAACTCCCCCCCCCCCCCCCCCCCCCCCCCCCCCCCCCAACCCCGACTCGGCGCGGAAGCGGGCCAGGCTTCGGAGCGGGTGCGTTTACCTGCTGGGAGGTGAGCTCGACGTGCAGGGCTCGGGAAGATGAGGCTCCGGAGTTGACAGAGGCTGCGGGGATGGCGAGAACCCGACCGGAGCTCATCCTCCTGTCGGCATCGAGCGGCTCCCCCTCATTCAACAAAACATCCCGTCCGGCACATGCAGGGCCGCTCCTGGTAGAGTCCGCGAAGCTCCAAGGACGCACAAACCGGGGTATATTCTGGACTAAAACAGCTGTCTAACTGCTAACCAGAGGGACGTAAACAAAGTCCAGGCTATTCTGCTGCACTTGGTTTCGGAAATCCGTCTCCGGCTGGGAGGGGCGACGGCGAGGGCAGCTGATTGGCTCAGACCGACGTATGTCACTTAAGGGCGGGACCTTTGGCTGAAAGCGTGCATTGCTATTGGCCGAGGAGTCTGTTTATCTTCCACGGTGGGGAGGGGGCTTGTGGAAATCTGTCAAAGCTGCAAAATATGAGGAAGTTGCATCGCACAGCGTGACATGCAGGTGACAGTTGAACGGTGACATCCAGACCAGTTTATACTGACATCCCCCCACAAAGCTGCAGAAAACTGCGGCCGAGCCGATCCATTCTAATCAATTAGCTACAGGACTACAGGACTACTGCTACTTAATACTTCATGTTGAGCGTTACTGCTAACTGCTGCTACTTCTATCTATCTATCTATCTATCTATCTATCTATCTATCTATCTATCTATCTATCTATCTATCTATCTATCTATCTATCCATGAGCCTGATCAGCTTGATGCTCGCTTATGTCCATGTGAGCACGCACAGCAATAAACATTTCCATAAACTGCTGTGGAGCATACGTAAAACCAGTAAGCAGTTATGGCTATGCATAGCTATACATTTAATAATTGAGAGCGAACATGTAGCAACAACATTCTCATGCTGTAATGTGGTGGCCAGGGTAGTGCCTAAATTAAGCAATAATAACAACATGTAATTACATTAACAGTGTCGTGAATCTTATGTCATACCAGGGAAAACGTTCATCTAAAACGGCTGTGGTGCAAGAGGTGCGCAACAGCTCTGCCCCTACGGTACTTTAGTAGGTGTACTTCCCACCAGCACCGGATCGACTGCTCTCCATGGGGCAGCGCTTTCGATTCAGTGTCAGTGTTGATCATCCTGCCTGGCTGCAGCACGTCTCCCGGCCAGCAGGGGGCAGCACCAGCGGCCCAGAGAGGCTCTGCCATGCTCCACAGGGTCAACCATAGGGGTCAACAGACTTTACAGAAAATGATTCATCTGTCGTGCATATTCTAACAGATAGCCACAATCCCGGATCATTTTGGACAGAGGTTTACTGATGAATTAAATAATAGCGTCTTAAAAAGGTTATCAAAATAACAGGCTTCATAAAATAAGCCTTTAAAAAAGGGTGTTTAAATAACCATTTTCATTACATTTTTCCTTACCAGTTTATTTTACTGCGAAAGTCACTTTTAAAAATGGTGATTCTAATAGATTAAAAAAGAAGCAAGAAAATTCCTGCTCAAATCCCAGTTGGACCATGGAAATTTCTGTGTGTGAGTTTGCCTGCTCTCCAGGTACTACCTGGGTAGTACCTGGGCTTTCTCTAGATACTCTAGTTTCCTCCCAAAGTCCAAAAACATGTATGTGTGTGTGTGTGTGTGTGTGTGTGTGTGTGTGTGTGTGTGTTATGGACCGCTGACCTGTCCAGGATGTATTCTTTGCCTTCGTCCAATGTACACTGGGATAGATTCCAAAACAAACAGGACTGTATTGTGGGTGATGAAATCTGCTATTCACTACGTAAAATTGGCAGCAACTTGAAACCACTGTAAAATTCAACTTTTTGATCTGTGATTCAACATTTAACACTACAGTTAAGGTATGTCTCTACATATATGACTTTACATACTGATTACCATACATATACATATATATATATATATATAACCACACAGTATAAACTGCTAAATAGGAGTCTTGATCAAACTGACATCCTTTAAATAGAATTTAGGGGGAAAAAGACATTACAAATATCTCCAATCTGTGGATAAGCTGTCAAAAAACGGACAAAAATCACACAGCTCCTTCTGAAAACATATAAAAGTTTAATTTAAATATTGGCAGGCACGTGATGCCATTCATCACATAGAAAGGGCTCTTTATTCCTTGCAAATTTATTGCACATGGATTACACCGCTCTTGATGAGAAGCCACATCAGTGAAGGACGTTGCTCTTCCAATGCGATCTCATAATTTACCCCCCACCAACATGACACAACCTGACTTACTTTGATATTTTATATCCTCATCCATTTCCCCAACGTACCAGTGACACCTTCAAACAAGGCATAATACCAGCAATAAGACACTCACTTCAATTATCACCCATGGTATGGTTACAAAGAGATCCACTGGAATCAAGATTTTTCTTTCTTTCTTTCTTTCTTCTTTTTAAACAACAAGACTTAATCTTTCGACTGCCGTTCACAACTTTCCAACATGCTTGGCAACACAAGACGTCGGTGTCGTTTTTGTTTGTGCACACAAAAACAACACCCATCCAGGTCCGGACACCAGTGGAACGAGAGAGGGGAAAATCAGACCAAGCAGCACAATGACTATCTTGGAAAATTCCTACTGTGTACTAAAGGCATTTTTCTTAAGACGAAACCCTCAGCAGGTAATCAGCAAAAAGTGCATCAGAAATATTCGTTGAGGGACAGGCACTTGAACAGGCTTTTTCCTCTCGCCAGAATACAATTAATACTTTATGGCATTCACAGGCGCACATGTATTGTGCGATCCACAATAGAAATCCACCCGGTAGAATTCTCTCGCTGTCTGCTTGTATACAGTACAAATACATGCACCTGTGGGGACAACATACGTCTTTGGCTCAATTAGACTTTGGGTTCAGGTCCCAAAAATAAGGTGGATTCATTCATTCATTCATTTGCATTGTTTGTGCGTTAAGCATAGAGTCGTGTCTTCAACAGCTCAGGGAGAATTACTTGGACACATAGGTGAAACAAAACCTTGGCACTTCATTCCTGCCCCGCATGTTACCGTCCAGCTCCATCTAGTGGAACGTACCCACCACTGCGCGGTTGGGACAGTCCAAACTTGATACCTTCGCTAAGAAATGTGAATAAGAACTAACCAAGGCACCCTGGCAGCAGGGACTGGTGACCATTTTCAAGCCTGCCATTTTCAGGAGAGGAACTCTAGCCTCTGCATATGATTGTGTGTTTGTGCGGGTCTATGTGTAGCAATCCAGAGGGGGATCCAAAGGTTGCCTCAGCAAACGTGCTTGTTTGTGGAGTTTGCAGTCCAGAGATAATCTAAAGCGAGCACCAAGATTGGACAGTGGCAGGGCAGGGAAGGGGGGGGGCTGGAGGGGTCCGAAGATGCTACCACAGTTCAGAGCTTCAACAACGCCCCCCTGGACTTTCACTGGATGCACAGGACGTCGCTCTCCTTCAGGCCGAACCGCGTCTTGTACTTGTCGAAAAGGCACTGGAGGGACTTGATGTACATTGCATGGTACATGTCCACCATCTCCTCAGTTGGATCCTCGATTTTTGGCACAGTGATCGGCTCTCCGACTATAGCAAAACATCAGAGAGAGAGCGTTAGAATAAAGAGCTGGAGTCATCGATGCGAGAGTACATTTTGAGCCACCCCACCTTTGAACCACACTAAGCAAACACACAGAGACTTGCCTATAGTGGTGATGGGCTTGCAGTAAGGCACGATGCCCCAGGAGTTGGCAGAGAACAGGCTGCACCCGTGAAAAAGACACGGGGCAAAGCCCAGGAGCTTCTGCAGTCTCTTTTGGAGACTTCTCCAGTAGGTCCCCTCCTCAAAGATGACCTGCTTGTAGGCATCGTTCTCTCCAAAGGAGTAAACAGGAACCAGGTCAGACCTGCGGCAACACAAAGCATAAAACTCAACAAATGATCCCCGACGAGACCGTTGCCGTGGCTGGTCAACGCATTTAGATTATAGAGCGGGTCATTTGCATCAATAACCTACATTTAACACCAGATATTTCAATCCTTTACTGTAACTGTTCTGTTCTTTATTCCTCCATAAGACACATTCGTTTGCCACAAAAAAAGGAATAACAAAGTGACCTCGAAAAAAAGAATAACAAAGTGACCTCAATTCACAGTTCAAGCTTAGTTCAGCTGGAATGCTAGGCCCAGTTGTTATGATTACGTATGCATAACTGCATGTCTTTTCCTGCTCTAAGCTTCTTTGGACAAGGCGCCGAGATCCACAGTGATATTTGAGTCGGGATAAAGCTTGTTTGGGTTAATTTCTTTTCTTCTCTGTGTTTTCCAGCGGGTCTGGAGGACTGATCCTCTACCGGGCCACAGTCTGACATTTGCGGACACGTTCTGCAGACTAAAGAGCTCAAGGATTTATGAGCGAACATGTTTTGCTACGGTTTATTGTGATGTCACTGCAACCTTTCCCTGAGTGATTATCTCAGCCCGGAGAGTGACTCCGATTCGGGCTCACCCCTTCTGCAGCGCCAGCCTCACGAATCCCTTGCGGTTCTTCAGGGTGACCGAGTTGACGCCGGGAGCACACTGCAGAGACTCGGCCGCCCCGCCGACAACAATGACCACGGCGTTGCCAGTCCCGTTACGGGACAGCAGGTAGTCGATGGAGTTCCTGTTGACTGGGCAGATCCCTGAGTGGCAAGGAAGATGTGGAGAGATTCATTGTAGACTGCGCACACACTGAAATAAACAAACTCATGTAGTTCACGTGGTTTCGATTGGTAGTGCTGTGCAGGTGCAAACGAGGTCCCTTTGGATGTGACTTTTACAGGTTCTTTCATCTGTTCTGCACATGTATTCCTCGACCAGACAGAATGTGCTCTGCAGTCATAATCTCCAGCGCAGAACGACTGCTCCGCTCCAGTGGGACCATATCTAACTTGACATATTTTGCAACACGCACAGTGCCCTATAATAACCTGCAGCCAGGATGTACATTATCTATGGAGCCTGTACCGCAAACAGCCCTCCGGGACGGAACAGCTCTATCAATCAGTTCAATTGGCGGACCCCAGTAAACAGAAACCACGGGGACGAAGGTCGGATCTCCGGCAGACCAGGCGCTACCGCGATCCCGACCCGTCAGGTCGACTCACCTCCAGACATCAGGTAGTCTCGCAGCACGGGCAGGCGGAAGTTCCCTGCCAGGGTCGCCAGGGAGGGCTTGATGCCCGGGAATTTCTTGGAAAAGCCCGTGGCCTCCGTCCCAAAGTTGCAGAAAGCGCCGAAGCAGAAGATGCCATGTGGGTGGTATCCAAATATATAATTCCGGTTGGGCAGCAGGTTGTGGGTTTTAATTAACTGCGGGACAATAGCACAAAGAGGACCAGTGTGAGGCTGATTTCCATATGAGGGGCTCACAGCTAGACTGGGAACATCCGATAGGATTGGTTATTGACCACTAAAAAAGCTGAAATCGGCGGGCAAAATCCATTCTAATTACTTCTTATACACAGTATTAATTATTCCAATCCTGTGCTAGGTGGGTTTAGAGATAATCCCTTTCACAGCATATGATAAATATTAATCTACCAACGTTTTATTGACGATTATGTTCTGCGACTCAGACTGTGACTCATCTTTAATCCGCTGATTATGCTGTCAAATGATAAATCATCAGTCTCATGGTCAATAAAAACGCTGAGGCCAAATACAGCACGTAGAGTGGCCACAGATCCGAGTGTGCACACAGGTGCATGTTTAAGAGTAAGGATTCGGGCTATGCACGTGAGCAAGTTGCGTCTTATTCATTTAATCACTTTTTCCGGTGAAAAGCCGCAGCTTCTCAAGCGCAGCGTAGAAACGGTGGAAAGCCACACTGTAACGGTGGCACGGCTGATGTGTCAGAACTAGGACATTGTTATCAGCTCCCGCCTGACACCCATCTCCCCGGTCTGCGGAGCGCGGTCGTAAAAATCATGAAGCAGTCCACTCGCCGCGCACCTGCACAGCCTGGCACCGCCGATAAAGTCTACAGAGCTCCACGTTCGCCACCGTCTGGAGCCCAGTCAAAGTCGCAAAGACTTTGTGTCGAAAACCAGGTCCGATCCGCACACTGCGAGGGATCCACGCTTGGATCCTTCACAATGTGTACACAGAGCCGCACCGGGTAGGTGGTCAAACACAGCGGTTGCATAAGCACATTAGCAGAGGAAATCGCATGCGAGTCCGCCGCAGCGCCCAGGGTTCCAGCTGGCTGGCCTGGCAGGTGTAACAGGGCTACAGTGCTACCTGAGAGAGCGCGCACCTCGCAGAACTGACAGTGAAGAGATAATGGTGAACAAGAGTCACGGGTCGCTATAGGAAAAAAAGTCTCAGAGGAGGCTTTGTTTAGTGGGGGGGGGGGGGGGGTGGGCGCAAAGACATTCACGCAACACAGTTTTCATAACGAACGCATAACAGTCAGAGACATAATAGTCGCACACATAACAGCGACCCCCCCCCCCCCCCCGGGGCGTCTTAACGTCCCAGCTCTGATTTTAAGACGGCGTTGGACTTTGACCAGTGTGCCTCCAACTCACTACAGTAATAGCCGTACAGTGTGTTCGTGGCGGATGGAGAACACTTGGCCCACAATCTGCTGATGCCCCTGCAGATATGTTCTCTTACTGGGAGTCAAAGTACCACTTCATTCACCTCACCGGCAGCCTCATTTGGGGAAAAAAAAAAAGAACCTTCACCCATAGGTTCCAATATCAGCCACTAATAAATGACCTTTCGACTTCGGTGCGAGTTGAAAAGTTCAGGCGGGTTGAAAAGTTCACGCGATATCAAAAGACGTCCATCATCAACTTTTTTCTTAGGGTTAGAGAATGGGGCTAGCTGGTCAGTATCAAGCCTTTGGGGGGGGGGGGGGTTTGATCTCATCAAACAAGCGGCTCCACAGTACACAGTGAACAGATCAACACGAAGAACAAAGTTCAGCTGCAAAGAGCAGGACTTCTAACTAGTGGGAGAGCCTAAGCTCGTCGAGAGTCGGTGCTTTTATTCACTCATCCTTACTCGTAGATACCATACAGATATCTGATTGAATCGGAGCATCCATTAACCCGTTCGATCCGCATTCAGGGGGACAAATCACGAGCCACTTACAGCTGCTTCAGCAGCAGGGGTTCAACCTGGTTCCACTCTAACATGACGACAGAGCTACTGGTATGGCTGCAACACTGCAAGGACAAACCTATTTGAACTTGCTCTGCAGCTAATGCACATTGCGTCACGCTATCCCCTTTGGGGGTCTTTGGTGACACTATCACATCTTACTTTAGGAAAAACCGGATCAAATGAGACTGAATATTATTATTCTATTGCTTCCCTATATCTATACTTATTGATTCCCCAATTGTTGTCACTTTGTCCCCAAAGCGATGACTCAATCAAATCCCATTACGGATGACTGATTCCCGCTAGGACACATACCCACCCTTTCACACACACACACACACACACACACGTCAGCCTTGACTTTCGGCTCCTTCGCTGCCAGTTGAGTCATGCGCAGCTACTGGACCAGGGTCGTCCACTCGGCTGAAAGTTGCTGAGGAGAAAGCAAGCTTGGCGCTGCTCCTTAGCCTATCAGGCGGGACAAAGTCTAAAACTCCCCACAAACGTCACACCTTCATCATAATCGACGCGGGATGAGGAGCAGCTTGGAGTCTGGCTGATACCCACCCGATAAGCTTATCTGAGCCTGAGCACGGCCGAGGATCGATAAGCGAGTAAAAAAAAAATAATCGTAGTAACAAGATGTACGAAGCCGCACGTATCTTGCGGTTCACTTCTACTGCTTGCGAGCAGGGTGTCTCCATTCCTCTGTGATCGAGGTTTGAAAGCTGAGGCTGGAGGGTTTGCAATGGTAAACCATGATATTGATTGGAGTGACCTACCCTGATCGGAAAGTAGTCCCGGAAATATGTCCAAACCGTCCAGCCCCTGACCCAGGATGATCTCCTTCCACCTGAGGACGACACTAGAGATGAGAACTGCCATGCAAACGACTGTTTTCGTCGGTGATTGATCTATCAGTTCACAGAACGTCAGATCTGCGGCTTGACCAAAGTGACCCTATGTTATCTGCATATGCCTGCAAAATATGAAGCGGGGGACAACATGTAGATACCCTTATTTGTTTTGTCGTTACACTGTGTGCAGGTTTTGGGCTGGTATTGACCCCAACCCTGTACTTTGAAGTTGTGATTCTTCAGATATGTCCGATTGAGGAGTGGACACATCGAAAGCAGTGAGCCTGAGTGAAGGCTCTGTGATTTTTTTGACAGTGGCATTTCACGTCTTGCCTTGTTTCGGGGTGTTCCAGTCAACGATGAGCCATGCGGTGTACATGGCAGCAATAACCCAGCAGTCGGTGCAGAACAAGTAGATCAGCAGGACGGTGCAGGCAGCACCTGGAGTAACAGGAGGGGACACGATACAACCAAATGTCTGCGTCAACCAAGGCAACGCGTTCATTTATAGCACAGGTTCAAATTTTCTGCTCAGCGCTCAGGCGGCCAGCACAAACAAATGCGTGCGCCGCTTAGGAGTCTGACCTTCTTGTTATGACACTAATGAGACTAAACGCTCCTCTAGGTTTTTTTTGCTTTCGCACAGCTTAAGTGAAATGCACGGAGGGACAAATACACACACTCACCCATGGCTAAAAAGGAGAAAACCCACTGCAGGACAGAGATGACCTGCAGATGTTTCTCCATCTTGGAGCGGCAGGGCCAGAGTGCCGTGGGCAGGTCCTGCAGGGCAGAGAGGATGCTGGATCCGGTGCCTGGGGGAAGAAAAGGAGCGAGGTGCTGTCACAAAGAGGTATTTACCAAAACATGGCCGGATAACTGTGAAGACACAGACAGGGCAGAAAGACATAGAGTAAAACCGAAAACACACTCGCCGGAGCGATTTCTTTTTTTGTTTGCGAGCCCTGCTTGAGCTAAACCAGTCCAAAAGTGGACAAACAAAGCGCAGATCGATCATTTCCCAGAAGACGGTCAAACAATGCGACCAAGCAGCCCCCACACGGACCTACAGACCGCTTCAGCCCGCCACTACTCACCAGATCTTTAAAGTCCCCAGCCCATGGAGAGAGAAAGGCCACACGGCGACTTACGGTGTGTGTGTGTGCGTGCGTGTGTGGGAACTGACAACAGGAACTGACAGACACATTAGGAGCAACTTAAAGCTGGTCAGGCTCATGCCACTGAGAGCCAATAAGAGGGAAGATCTCCTCTCGGGGGGGGGGGAAGCGCCGTTGTCTAATCCCATGTGTGCACACTGAAAATAACCCGGCACCGGGATTCCGTGGGTGTTACCTGTGAACTTGCGGCGCTTTCGACTCCTTAAAGGCTGCCTGGCTCCGTGCTAGCGAGTGATGGAGAGGCTGCGCGGGCACTCGCATGCCACCGGTGATGGTTAACTCTGCCAAATTAGAGAGGGCGCTCTCCCACTGTGACCCGGTCAGCAGACATAGAGCGACAAACACGCCGAGAGGTGTACCCGCAGGTGGAGGAGGCAGCATTCGGCTGCAGGATGTGGGTTCCCACACGTGACTGCACTCCGTCTACAGGGGGCTCCCAGTGATCGTGCACTGCCGAACTCAACCCCCTCCGCAGGAGACTTAAAGGATAAGTTGACATCTTTGGCCAGCAGTGACCCTTTCGGTCGGCACAGGGGCGGCTCATTGTGCTCAAGGCAGGGCGCGGGGAACCGCCTCAGAAACCGCCACAGGCCCTCAGCCGTTCCCATCGTCAATATATTGGCATGTGTTCAACAATCGGAGCCGACCCGGCAAAAGAGCGGACCAATAGTGGAAGTTATCAACCAAAGAAAATCAGTGGATCTGCGTTAACTCGACTGAATAAAAACACAAAAAAGACAAAAAAAACAACAGCTCCAAGCAACAATACTTATCAATACTTTTATCCTAGACGTCAATACTTGTAATACATCTCAAACATACAGCAACAACATCTAACGGATCCTTCCCATTCGGCAGTTCTGGAGGTTGCTTAAACTCCTGGATCCATATTTTAGCTGAAGTTGTCTGGAGGCTCCACAAACACATGGTATCACATATAAAACCCTAGACTCAATTCATGCGCTTTCAGCTTTAGATCATTTCTATGATCATCACCATCTGACTGATGACTCTCATCTTCAATTAGAGTCAATTTCTCTTCATTTTGAAAGGAGTTCAAGAACATTTTTCGTTTTTCTCTACCCAACAATTATTCTGATCAACAGGTGAAGTGGACAATCCTGAAGCTGGGAGTTGCAACCATCCCGACCCCACTGGCGTGTTCGATCCCCCTCCTGGTGTGTCCCTGGTGCGTGCGTCTCACCCTTGAGGACTCCGGAGTAGGCGGCGAGGATGGTCTTCATAGCGGGGGCTTCCTGAGAGCGTGGGGGGTCGGGAGCAGGGACAGACGCATGTGTCGTCTCCGGGGCCGGGAGGCGTGGGGTCCGAGCTGCAGCTCTGAGCCTGGGTCTGGGTCTGTCCCGCTGTCTGCTCCGCGGCGCTACTGGGGCTGCTGCTGGTGCCGCCGCAGCGTGCGGAGCGGCATTTAAGCAGTGCGGGGCGGAGCCTGGCGGAGCAGGGAGCAGGGAGCAGGAGCAGGGAGCAGGGAGCAGGAGCAGGGAGCAGGGAGCAGGGAGCGACTAGGGATGGACCGAGAGGAACGTCTCGCACCGCGAAAGTCCAGACCAAAATTATCGCGGTTATCGCGGTTGCATTGAAATATCTTCGAGATGATGAAAAGACGCTGAAAAACGGATGCATTGAAATAATTTCGCCGCGCATTTACATGCCAGTACTTTACTTTCAACTGTAAAACGATGTATTAAAGTGCAAAATAAACAGTAAATACAGTTGAAAAAACATATCAAAAACAGGCAGCTTTAACTTTACAATTGAAAAGACCTAAAACAGTTCAACATACTGGGATGGCAGTTGCGAAAGATGCTTATTTTGTAAAATAAAAACTGGTTCCAGCTTTGCACCACTTCTTCGCTGGGCCACGAGTAAGAACTGGTGAAGTCAGAAGCTGTGGGCGGAGTTATTGAGACCAATGAAAATGATAAATTCTCCTTTTTTAAAAAGCAGCTGGTTCTCAACTGGTTTGCAAGTTGAACCAGATTGGAAAACAGCACTGGAACTGTTTGGTGGAAAAGGGGGTACGTGTGAGCTGGAGAAAGACACCAACAGACCTCTGTGACATTCCTGCGACTTTACATGCACATGAGCTTGGGTATCTGATCGCAATTCTGTCCTCCTTCCAGTTAACATACATGGAAAATAGCAGGAGGGAACATTTCCTCCTCGACACCAGGAGGCAATATGTGTCATTTCAGCGGATTAATACAGAGCCCATCCCAGTTCCTCCGGCCCATGCATTTCAAATATTCACATGCTTCAGGTAAACTGAGTATAGCATTATCACTTCTACAGTGATGGAGAGCTTTTGCCATGTTGCTGTTGCATTCCTTCTAATATTCCATCTTTGGGGTAAAACGCCACTGTAGGGGTTGTGGGGCATGCGATGTCCAGTTTCAACTGGGAAGGAAATACGTTTCCGACCACATTATCCAGGTGCTTTAATCAGACCGGAGAAGTCCAGTGTTTGTTGGGTTTGGTAACATCCATTTTTGTTGTCCAATGATAGATGGATCATGGGCATAATTAATTTCGTCAGTTACCATGTAAGCATACTGACTAGTTAACTTAATAGTTAACAGATTTGATGGATGGATGGATTTTGTCTGTTGACATTAGCTTCACTTCTATCGAAAGCATTCTCTCGATCCCTATGTACTGGTCTCACTCCACCTGCATCTTCTCTGCTTAATTTCCCCCACCACCTTGATCTTCCTTCACCTATACTGTGCTCTGAACTCTTAATAGTCTGATAAATATACAGCAGTATTCATTCTTACTCTTGATCTATTCTGTGATGTAGCTCAAATGTTTTTTCTCCGGTACAGGTCGTCATGGCTTAAAGTGTCTGCTAAATGACTCAGTGGAAATATAAATGAATGGGGTCAATGTTTTAGGACCTGCCATCCATCTCTGAATGGGAAGAGAGGTTCAACACAGCAAAGATAAAAGCTTTTTTTTCATCGTAACCTTTAACAACAAAAGTATGTGACCCACTTCACTGACTTGTTGCCTATGAAATCATGGCTGATTAGATCTCTTCTAGTTCTTCTTCTAAGCAGTGATGTATATGTCCAGTGGTTGATCCAGTTGTAGGCTGTATTCGGCACAACATTTGTATTCTATTTCACATACTTTGCATGGAAAGGAATCTGGTTTCAGTGAGATGTTTGTCAGCATTATATTATTTCCTCGGGACAAGTAATAAGTACTATCAATTGCTATTCATCTCTGTGGTGAATAACTTACTTCATTGTCAAATTGTGATATCTTATGACCTTGAAGCTGTTGTGGCAGCGCTCGGATAGATACCTGCCTTCCCGATAATGAGGCATTATCTGATGTGTTTGGTATGGGTGATCGAACTTCTCTCTGCTTTATTTCTCAAATCTACTGTCTACTTGTCACATGGCAAAATAATGTGCTGCATCCAATCACACACCTGCTCCTTCTATCAATGCAGCAGTTTTAGTTGCCTATTCATTAAATAAATAACCCTCTCGTCACTCCTTATCTCCAAACATGTTTAATGAAATTGTTTATATAGATGATTCCTTATGGGTTGTCGAATATGATCAGATTTAGCTTCAGTGCTTCAGATATAAGAAAATAAATGCAGTGCAATAAAATGTGTCGCAATTCCCTTTGAATAGTATAGAAATATAAATTAAAGTTGGAAAATATTTGCCAGAAAGAGAAATATTGCAGTACAGTACAGTAAATTATTGATATTTTTACTTTCTCCCTGAATTCAAAAGTCCTACCACTTTTGACTCCTCACCACATCGTGGGGAGGATTCTATTTACAAGAGGCTCCATTGAACCGCTGAATGAATTCATGCACAATCTCACAGCGTTTGATGAGACGGAAAGCTCTAGGTTGCCTTGATATATTTATCCCCTGGCTGCAGTTCCTAGAACCTCATGATTCCCAGAACGGCCACCACCCCCCAAACCATGTTCTTGCGCTGTGTCCCTAATCTAATTAAATATCACAGCGGGGAAATCTTCTGCCCCTTCTATTCAACGCTATCTAACCCTGAAAGTTGAACTGATAGCGCATATCTGGTGGGACCGGGCCCAAGAATCATAACTGCTTTTGGATGAAATCTGTCCTCCGGGCCTTGACATGCGGCTGATGTTGAGAAATGTCAATATCAAAAGGTCCGGGACATCAGTGATATCTTGCACTGTAATCATACAATTTTAAAAGACTCAGCCTCAGCGCTCCACCATTGCCATCCTCTCACATGTTTCTGTCATTCGTATGCGCTTCTGCATGGCCCAAACGTCTTGATGTGACGAGTCGAAGGAAAGCCCCGTCTGTTCTTGAGGTGCAGTGTGGCATCTCAATCAAGTGCCCCTGTTTACACCTGTTCATGTGCTCTGCAGCCTTACATAATGCGTGCTGTGCGTAGCTAAATGTACCCCTGCCTGATCAGATAGCTAATCGTTCGTAGATATGACTTGGTCATTATGCAAGCACCCAAGTGGTCCCTCAACATATGCTCGCAATAACATCCGTTATTGCATGGTCCGCCAAATGTGTTTCCCTTTTATGAAACAAACGCATCCTGTTAAAATACATTCAAAATTCTGCAACTCTCATGTAGATGAGATATGGCGCTTCCTGCAACCTTGAAAATAAATAAAAAGATTTTCAATGGTGTTATGTGCAAGTGTACCTAATGAAGTTGAGATCAGAGATAATTTGTCCGAGCCGGAGCTTTGTTTTTGTTTTCTTTTCTTTTGAGGAAAAAGAAGAGATAAGATACAGATTCCTCTGTACTTTGACCACCATCTTCAAAAATAAGTCAATAATGTTGTTACCCTGACCTCACTTGAACATTCACTTATCAACTGTAAGCAGCCTGGGTAAGCGGAGGACTTCACTGTGACACATGAGCACACTCCCCTCAGTATAACATCCCTGTCACGACTCCAGAGCACAAAGGCCCAGAGACACTGTTTGATCACCTTTTTTTGCCTTGGGGTTGCATTCATGTCGGAAACGAAATGTAAAGACAACTAGAGAATCTACTTGTCTCTAGATTGTTCACACATTGTTTGCTTATCTGACACGTTAGCCAGTCTAAGTCAACAGGGTGAAGGTATGAAGCCGCATTAATCTTTTTTTATACATCATTTCTTGAAAGTTTGCCTCTTTAGCATTTTGTTAATGTTGTAAGATTTCTCTCAGTCAGCGTTTTTATCAGGCCAACAAATCTTGTCTAGACTATGATGAAAGAATTGGGCGTTTGCCGGTCATTTCATTTGGAAATATCAGAAGCTCGCCATGTCATATAACTGCCAAAGTTCACTGACTGTCTCAACGTTTTTGAGCGTGATCCAAAGCCAGGTGCTCAACTCTGGCATGGAATTCAGAACTGATAGAACAGCTGATATAATCTGGACACAGTATGAAGTGTGACAAAGTGAAGGTGGACTAATATCCAAATTGTCACTCTGAAATTAGTTAATGAAAATTATAATATAAATATATATTTGAAGGTAATTGTATTACGTGGTGCAATATTGAAATAATGATACTAATAGAGAGCTCTTACTTTATCTAGGGGTAGGCAGTTAGGTCAGGGTTACCAACCCGAGGCTCGACCTCCCCAGATGGTCACAGTCTAAATCTCACAGTTTGTTTGGTAGCATCGCAGTTACAGAAAATGGGGTTCAGGTTTCTTATTTACTATGACATATTGAATAATCTGACCCCTTCTGGCCTCAAACAGCCATTTGCTATAATTGACAGAGCTCTATATGTGGTGCATCAAAGGGAACAGTGCATTCCTTTGAGATATGCTGAAGGAGTGGCAAGAAATAAACTAACTGAACTTTGTTAATTCCATCTATGAGCTATGAAGCTATCCTATAATGTTACATCATTCATCAGTTATCACCTTTGTATCTTGACAATGTTGTGGAGGTCTATAATGTTTTAGAAATACGATGAGGGACTTCCAGTTGAGTGACATCAAAATGATTTCTTTCCTCTTTTTTTTTTCTTTCTTTTTACAAGATACCAAACTCCTCGACGGCAGTGTCCCCAAATGATGTCGAAACCCAAGCTGAACCCTTGACTCTTTTACAGAAAGTGTCAGGTCTTGCACAAAATGTACCAGCACCAGACAGATGCCACAATGGAGATTAAGTGAAGAAAACGGGACTTGTGTCACGTATGTCCCCTCTGAACTCTGCATCCTCTCTTTCACGGGGCAAATGAATCCTGCCTCGATTTGTCCGTAGATGTAGATGTAGACAGACAGTTGGACATTTGGAAAGACATATAGACAGAAATAGATCTTTATTGAGCAGGTCAGTGGAGAGCAAGGTCATGCTTACAGAGCCAAAGGTACCGTCAGGTGAACGTGCAGCACTACGTGTAGCATTACAAATAAATAGGCAGTAAAATCCGTTTCCATTGTCCGTCGGCCTCAGACAAAGTTCAGGTGCGTGTCCTTGTCCACTCCGAAGTTGGCTTTGTGCTCCTCAAACAGATTGCTGAGCTCGTCCATGTACTGCTGGTGGAGGGCATCGAGTTCCTCGGCCGTCGGTTTTAAGTTTTGCTCCACCTTAATTGGCCGTCCGACTGTGGAGAGGTGACACGTCAAGAACTTGCAAAAACCATTTGCAAAATGGTCTGTTTGATATCATTGGATGCATATTTGCCTTATTTATTTATCTATAACAGGCCAACCAGACCTGCCAACCAGTGTGTGTGTGTGTATGTACAGGTGTGTGTGTGTGTGTGTGTGTGTGTGTGTGTGTGTGTGTGTGTGTGTGTGTGTGTGTGCGTGACTGCGAGATTGCCTCAGCGTGAAACACATCTCTGGACTTGGCAAATCCTGCCCTTTGTCTGAATGTATTCACGTTCACTGAGTTGCCTTCCAACTCAGGGACATCGGCTGTTTCTGCCAAAGCTAACAACTGCTTGGGAAACACACAGGCAAAGATAGTGTAGCTCGGCTTTTTTTTTCCTCTTTTTTGTCTCCGCAGATCGGAGCAGTCAGTGGATCGGATCGGCTCAGACTGCGACCGGTCGGTGCCGTGCCGGTCAGTACTCACCCACTGTGGTGATGGGTCTTCTGTAAGGCATGAGGCCGAAGGAGTACTGGAAAACGCCTCGGGCGTGGAAGAGGGGCAGGGAGACCCCCATGAAGCGCTGCAGCCGCTCCTGAGTCCAGCGCAGCCAGGTCCCTCGGGGGTTCTCCACCTGGTCGAACACCTCGTTCTCCCCGAAGGAGAACACTGGCACCACGTGAGCCCTGCAACAACGTTGCGATTTGTCGTTCAGTGCGAAGGCCGCGTCGCATGTGCAGAAACTATACCGTACCCATAGTCCATGCGTCGGACTTTCCTTTCACATCATCATTTTTAAACCTCGATTGATCTAAAAAAGAAAAAAAAAGCCCAACGTGCTTTCCCAGGAAATTCCGTAAGAGAGACTTGAATGAGCCTCTGTTTCTAAAGGTCAGGCTGAGACTGCAAGAAATATGAAATGAACCGATTGACACAATCCCTCCAGCAAGCCCTAAGACCTGGAGGAATTACCTCCGTGGTACCCCCTCCCTCCCCCCCAGGGCTCCCTGCACTTACCCATGCTCCATGGCCATTTTAATGAAGCCTTTTTTCTCGGCCAGCAGCACATTGAAGGTCCCCGGGTGGGCATCCAGGGCCTCTGGGGCTCCCCCGACCGCGATGACCACAGCGTTACCCCCGCCCTTCTTTCTGAGCTGATAGCTGGCGCTCTCTTTGTCTGAGGGAATCAGACCTTACCGGTTTTGTGAGAGGGAAGAAGAGATCGTGTAAAAATCGTGTCTCATACTGTATGCACATCGACCCAGGTGTTGCCCCATGTGTGCCATGTTTGCGGCCCGCTACCTGCACACATGATGTAGTCTCTGAAGAAGGGGGCTCTGAACCAAAGGGGCAGCATGAGCAGGCACGGCGTGATGCCAGGGAACAGCTGTCTGAAGCCTGTAGCGTAGGTGCAGAAGTTGGTGAAGGCCCCGGCCACCAGCACGCCGTGGGGGTGGAAGCCCAGGACGTAGTTGTGCCTGGGGTCCAGGTCCGCCGTCTTCACCAGCTGGGAGGAGGGCACAGCGTTGTGAAAAACGAGGGCAAGTCAGTGATGAGGAGTGTTTGATCATGACCATGTTTCCTGCCAAAAAAAAAAGGAAAGGGGCAGCCAGTGGTGCACTGTGGTGTCCCAGCTGGCTGCAGCCCAAACATGTGCGGCCATATCCCAGTTTCAACACTGGAGCTGACCCTCTGAACCCGCTCACGCCTCCTCCCTGTGGCTCCCGCAAATGGCAGGAAAGCAGTTGGAACCTGCGCCCATACATTTACCTTCCCTCCTTCCCTTGAACTTTGTTTGTGCTTTTTCTTCATACTTAAGTTACTGTTAATCGATTGTTCTAAACAGTTTGGGCTTGTGGCGGTACCACACCGGGGTTCCCTCTCGTAAGACTTTTTGCAGGTTCTTTTTTTCTTTTTTCACGTCCATTAATCATCTCAACCTTCAGATTTACCCACTGACCCATTTGGTCCGAACCCCCCCACCCTACATCCAGGTCAGATCCTAGTGAACTTAACTACTTTCCTCTCTCTGAAGTAGTTCACTGTGGTTACTCCTTAGTTTAAACATCAGGCAAAGTCTCACTGAATCCATACCGTTGACTGTGTCGTATGAGATGGGCTATGATGACAGTGGTCCCCTGCTGCAGTCCCACACAGAATTATTTTCACTTTCCTATGTCTAGTGTTGACCTGCAGAGCAACTCTAATGTAGCCATTTCCCAGAGTCTCCTGCCTCAAACAGAGATGCATTGTGGTAAACTGAGGCCTGCGAATCTCTGTCCCCTCTGACTCCAAATCACCAGATGTTTGTCTCTTTTTTCCGAAGCTGTCAGCCCTCGGGCAACACTGTCGGATTCGGCATCACTTGTGGACATTGATCAGATTTCACACACTCAGAGGGCTTTCATCCACCTTATCTTACATTTTCAGCACCCAGCAAAAAGTCAATGGTTCTCTTTGACTACCCAGTGGCTCCATTTTGTTGTATTTGAATGAGAGGGGAGCCTGTCGGCAGAGTCATGAGCTCGTCAGCAGAGGTGATAAGACTCTGGGACTGCTCAGTCACAACTAAAGTCACCATGATCTCTGGTGGAATCAGGCTGTTCTGGTTTGTTTACCTCTGGACGCCCATTCTACGAGTACTGAGCTACAATGACTCATGCTGGTGTTCACAGTAATGAAAACTATCACCCAAAAGTAAAGGAGAAAGTAAAGCAAATGTTGACAAATTAATTAAAAGTGGTGCTCTGACAGATTCCACTTGTCTTCGGAAAACAAATATCATTGGACCTTGAGTTCCAGTACCCTTTACATGATCTATGCTGATGATCTATGCTGATGATCGATACTGTTGCCACTGATTGATGTTATATTTCATTGCTTTATCTCTCTGATGTCCGTGCCTCACACCTATGTTTTTTAAAAGTATTGCAACCTATGTGACGCATATGTGAGATAAGCGATAGGACACGGGATCCGGTGCAGTTTCTAGGTAGTGTCACAAACAATAGTTCTTGGCCATCAGCTGTAAAAGATAACGTATCTCGCCTGCGGAGAGGTTGTTTTTGTGCCTCCACCAGCCCACAGCGGCTGGGGAGGTGACACCACAGGTCAATGTCAGGACTAAAGAGACCCCCCCCCCCTCCCCTGTCATGTGCTCTGGTTTGTTTTGTATGGCGAGGGTTGTGGCCTCTCGTAGTAAAGAGAACAACAAATCTGCTCCCCTCGCTGTTTGCTATCGGCGCGACAGATCAGTATTTCAAGGCCGGTGGCTCTCAGCGCAGCATTCAGGTCTACATTATCAAGAGGAAATGTTGTCTCCTCAACAAGGGACACACACACACACAAACATACACAGCTGCTTTGAGAGGGGTCATAACACACTTCTATTTTGACTTTTTTCTCATCTCTGTTTCCCCTGGTTTGCATCCGTCTCTGACGTGAACAAAAGTCCACCTTGCTGCCAATGCGAAGCCTCCTTGCGGCCCATCACGTGTGAGATGTGGAACTCGGGAGGGTCAGAGCTGCGGGAGCTGTTTTGTAGCCGCTGTGTTTGTATTGTGGGTACCTGCTGCCGATGGCCCCGGCTCGCTGTTAATCATTGGCCCGGGTTCCTCTAATTAGGGACATTGCTGTTTTTTATTATCAGCACACGGAGAACCGCTCCTGTCCCCGCGACAGGATCCCCGCTGCTGTTTGTGACCCGCCGAGGACTTTGTTTTCAGCCGGAAACATCTGATTATCGGGGGCAATGGTGATAAGTTCCTGCGGCTTCCAGTTGCATGTGGCCTGATTTCTGCAGGCTATCGACTGCAGATTCACCTTTCCAACATTATCTGTGGAAAAACACGATTTTAGTTTCCATACCATAAATCTGATTCGATTATCAACAAGCTTTCAGTGTTTGGATGAGCCCCCCCAAAACAGCCGCATGTCACGTATTTCGGCCACCAAATTGGTCTGGAGCATGTGTAATGGTGGCTGCTGCCTGAAAGGGGAACACATGTTGTTGTAGAGGGTGTTTCGCTAAGTCTCTCCGCCGGAGTCGGGTATGTGTGTCACAGCTTAGCACAGACTGAACAGGACTAAACACTAACTCAGCCCACTGACTAGTATCCTGCACCATAACAGATTGAGGTTACATAATGGGCTGATTTGACCATTTCTTGGCCCGCTTGGACATGCAAAGGGGACTGGATAGCTTAATGTTTAGCTCACACCCAGAGCGGCATTGATTCTGCGATCTAGTTCTTGGCTGAGCATCGGAAGTGAGCGTCTGAAAAACAACTTTTTGTCATTGCTTTTGCCGGTACGTCAGGGTTGCGAAACAGCACCACCTATGTTCATCCCCCGGGCATCGAACACCGACGGCGATCACAAGGTGCCCTTTCAACAGGCTGCGAAATGGATGTTCCACAGCCTCCCCGACATGTGGTCACTGCTGCGAAACGGTAGCAGTTTGGTTCAGACATCAAAGGCGCTCGGTGCTTGGAAAGTCATGCGTCTGTTGTTTTTTTTTGCTCCATTCACCCAGTCCACCCTCCTCTCATTTGGGCCCTTCCGTTCTGTATGCACCGCGCCACCTTATCATCACAGACAGGCTCACGTTGTCGTGTTTCTTGAAGCATCTGAGAATCTCACACTGATGCTGAAGGGGGACAAAATGATTCGCTGATAAATGATGGCAACTCTAAACTTCTGTCATCTCAGGTAAAGAAAAACTCCCTGAAAGGACTTAACGGCACACGTGAGCTGTGTTGCTCCTTCGGTCATCACAACCTGCACACGTCAGTTTTTTTTTTGGTCTGAGCCGATGATGCTCAAATTAGAGGCAGCAGGGGCGTGTGCGGGGGGTGGTGGACACCAATGGGACTAATGGGGCTGCTGAAGACACTGCCTCCCTTTAGCCCTGCATTGACTCTTTGTCCTAGGCTTAATGAGGCGTACGGTCAGATGACGGTGGAAATGATTCATTTCAGACCGCACACTCCTATGTGAGATCAGTGGAAAACAGGACAGTTTTCTGGCTGATAACTGGGAAGAAAAGAAGTCCAGACAGTGTGCCCCTGACCAGTGCACCCCCGTGTCTCTGGATCCCTGAGAAGAGGCAGACACAGCTCGTACCACGAACACACAGCCAATGTGACTGGATACAGGAGATCATTATTCCCTCTGTACCAGCCTCCTCCTGACCTAATATGAGGCATTAATAGTGATCTCTGGTGTAGCTGCCTTATCTTACCGTTGGCTTCGGTTGTTCACTTTGCTGCCTGTATATTTCCCAACTTGGTCTCCTTTCCCCCCCCATGCGGCTATCCAGATTCTAATTAAATTCTTAGTGGGAAAAATAAGTCTGATTATCTCATGCAGCATGTGGTGACTGAGAGTCTGACCTTCTTTTCAGCCTAAAATAAAACTGTTGATTCGGTTTGCCCGCTCTCACCAATCTGCAACAAGGACTTCACACAAAAGGATTTTACACATCATTATATGATATAATCATCATAAACGATCATCAAATGAAAATACAAAGCTGATTTGCCGCACCCCTGACAGTGGGAAATACACAGCGCTTTCCAGTTGCTGTATAACGTGTTGTCCTGTTCTAGCGGTACGGTCCTGATGATGTCTCTTGTAATGTGGTGGATGCTGTTCTCTGCAACATCCTCTGAGGACATTCTCGTTAGTCATTCCTCATGTCCCCTACTCTCTGATATGATTCTGAAAACTGGACCTATCTCTGCAGGAAGCCAGTAATCAGTGTTCCATGCTGCCTGTACTGTGCACTGGTCACTGCATGCACCACTCAGACGTGACCACAAGAGGGACACGCAGGCCACAGCACTGGCCCGAAGTGGTGCCGTTTGCTGGCATCAAGGCCAGTGTAAGATGTTTGCTGTGCTGCTGACTATTTGAAGTTTTCTGTCGTTACGAACCATTTCTAAAGCTAGCAAAGTAGCCCAGGCCCGATACGGACATTGCGGCACAGTACGGCCATCTGAATCATCGTTGAAACATGGGTAGTGTGTGTCTCTGTAACCAGTAGGAACCAGCCCCGGGCACATCTTGTGTGCTCTATTCCAGATGGATTATCCATGTTTTTTAGGCTCTGACTGGTGGTGTTTCGCCATGGTAAGGAGTTTGCGGTCTTGTCCATCCGCAGTTTGAACAGCAGCCTTTTATGTGCTGCGTATATCCAGTTTTTCCAAAACAGACAGGGAATTACGCGCGAGAGATTTCAGTTGTGCACAGCATGGTCTCATGAGCGTCATCCCCTTACGATGACTGATCATGTTTCCAGAAATGCCGTTTCTGTGTGGACTGCTCTCTGACTACAGCACCGGAGGGCGGCATGGAGTCGTCAGAAGGTGTGACAGATCCTCAGACACCTCTGCTCAATCACCTCAAGGCATGTCTTATTCCATTATTCACTGGTTAAATCGTACCCACTGTACCCATACTCATGGTCTCTTGCGTAACAGTCTGGAGATAAAATGCACCCTACTTCTTCCTAGTACCCGTAGAGTTTGCATATATTGTGCTTTTGCATATATTATTGTATCTTGTTTACGTCACCTAAACAAAAAGAAAGTGGTAAAACAAACACTTGTGGTCTTGCATATAACTATGCACTGGCTTATTTCTTTGCTTTGACATCCTGAGAATCCTGCATAAAACAGACCATATACAGACACTGTTGTCACACTATGCTAGGACAAGATAACTGTCTGCTGACTCCAGCTGTTATGAGATGAATCTAATCATCCAACTAAAGCAAAAAAAAAAGTCAAGAGCTGGTTACTGACAGTGACACTGTCAAACACACAGTCAGACAGTAAATGACTGTGGGGAAAGCAGGGACCTCGTCCATCTTTTGTCCATTCTCTGCCAATCACAGAGATAAGAGCCGCAGCCCGTATGGGGCTGGAGATGGCAGATTAGATTAAAAAAAAGAAAGGTTCGCCTGAGCGAGACGATCTTACGTCCAGCCCTCTCACCTTAATGGGGAAGTAATCCCGCATGTATTCCCAGACTTTGAGGTTACACAGGAAGGGGACCCTGCGGCCGCCCCGGGACGGGGTGTCGTAGTCGATGAACCACCAGACGGAGTACAGCACGCTGACGAGCCAGAAGCGGGTGGTGAGCAGGTAGAAGAAGAGGACGATGCAGGTGGGCGCTGTGGAGCGACAGGGTTCAGAGATGAGTAGCAGCTACGGACGCGTGAGAGCGGCCTGTAAACAAGTGCGTTACGTATCATCCATCTGCTCCGACTTGGCTCAGCAGGTGCAACATGGTCTGTGGGTGGTTACTGGAAGATCTGTGTTGGCACACGAAAATAGCTTTTTCTCATCATATTTTGACGATTTTCCATTCATGGCTCCTTTGGTTTCACCTCGATACATAGGTCAAAGAGCTATTAGGTAACTGCTCCTTCCCCCCAGTTCCTTCTGTCATTAGACGCAGAACAGAGTCTTCTGCATTTTGGGGAATTCGACCTCGACCTGGAAACCTTGAGGTGTTTCATACAATGTTAGAAAAGGCTTTGATATCGTTAAAGGTGTAGACAGAAATTATCTTTAGGATTAAGATTTATTCATGGTTATGTAATTGATTTTGTATGTGCATACCGTATGTACTTTGCATATGTGAGGTTAACCGCTCTGCGCTGTAAGCTGCTCTCAGAGGATAAACATGAAGACAAACTGATGTGCGGTTGATATTCACTGACACAAGACCATATGACAGGCTGACTGCTCAGGACACGCCTCCTGACACCATGTAACACCTGCCGAGCTTGACAATTCACAAAAAACATGGCAGCCATTAAGGAGAGAGGTTTAGGACAAAACCCTCTGAAAAATCAAACCTGTGCAGGATGAATATGTCTCAAGAGACAGATGTGTCCACTTTAGTAGCAGTTCCACATCAGATGGTTGGATGCAGTGACACAATACGCCTGTTTGCCAGAGCTGAACCTCCACAAACTATGCACGTTTCTTTGTTGTAGTTCCATTGCATTTGTTCACTTTCTTTAAGATTCATCTCCTTTTTACCGAACAGCTACTCAAATGGAACAAAGAATAACTTGCGGAAGTGAGTCCCTCGGGCACAGCACCGTCCCATCAATACCCCATCAATCCCATCAATTTCCTGTGCACATACAGTACGTATAGAAACATGCGCGCTCACCCAGGCCGAGGAAGGAATAGACCCACTGCAGCACCACAGCCGTCTGCAGCCTCCGGTTCAGGGGCACGTTCAGAGGGGCAAAATCAATCATCTTTTCCACGGGAGAGAAGTGAGACGAGGCACGGTGCTGCAGCTGCCGGCAGAGACGAAGGAAGAAGTGAAGTGGGTCCAAAGTCTGCTCCCTGTCAACTCTTGCCCATCACCTCCTATTGACAGCCTTATCTCCGGAGCTCAATAGGGTTTGATGTGTCAATCCATATCTATCGCTTCTGACTTTTGACCCACAAAGCCGCTAAAGCTACGTGAAGACATGAAGCAGAGGGCTCAGACACGAGCAGCCATAAGATCAGAGGAGCAGCAGCCTCGTTATGTTGCTCCGTGCTCTGCACAGAAACCCGGCAGTGCTTTGCATGACTGTGTAAAATGTTGACCGCGCATGTTGTAAAGGCAGCCCTCAGCCGGTTGAGTAACCATGCAACTATACCTCAGGCTGATACGGAGTGATAAAGGTCCTTTGTGGAGCACCTTTCTTATCACGGGCTGTCACTATCGGCACCCAGTGAAACGATCTGAGCGGGGATTTAGTTTGAGAGGCGGGGTGTGACCCAGGTTGGAGCAGGCAGCCAAAATACAGAGGTGTGCTCCTTTACTGCACAGCCGGGGGCCGGTGGTACGTGTGAGGGAGCTGAATCCCTGAGCTTGATCAGACATCAGGCTTAGTGTTTCCAAGGCCAAAGGCAGGTGTGATTAGGGTTAGGGTTACTGGCCTACAGGGGTCCCATTCTGTTTGACTGGAGCCGCTCATTGCAATGGGTGGATCTCCTCAGTGAAATAATCGAACACTCGTGGCTTTTAATACTCAAGATTAGCCTTGAAATATTCACCTACCCACAAGAAATCTTTTCTCCTCATTAACCAGCTGAGAAAGATTAGGCCCTCTCCACTATCCCCACTTCGGCATCAGATAACTCTGTGGTATTTTCCCTCTCCTGTTAGACATTAACTTCCCAAGCCTGGACACACACACACATTCACACACAGATTTGGTGATCGACAAAAATGCCTGGTTTACTCGGGGGATTTTATACGTTTTTGCTATCGTTCACTGATGATAAAATACAGATCTAGTTAAAAGTATGCGAGTCTGGAATCCATTTATTACGGGTTGTGGGTTGGACAGACATCAGCGCTAATGTGCAGCCGCGGTTCTGAAGAAGCTTAATTCAGTGTTTGACATTTGATTGTGACAGCTGTTGTCCCTTCGGGCTGCACAGTGGCAATGAAGCAGAGCGGTGATGAATGAACTCTCGCTGCCTTTGCACTGCTGTGGGGATTTGATTTATGTCACTAATGAAAATAATGACCCTCAAGTTTTCATGTTTTGCCTGTGTCTGCTTGGGTTTTCTCCAGGTACTCCCAATCCTGAATTATCCCTCGGTGAGTGTGAGCAAATGATGTGTGTGTGCGCGCGTGTGTGTGTGTGTATTCCCTGCTTTCACCTTATTTGCACTTGGACAGACTCCGGCGGACCCTCGTAATGCGATTAAGGTGCAAATCTGGTGAGATATTGGACGGATGGGCGAAAAAGTGTTTCCCCCGAGGAGTACGACCTCTCCACGGTGTGGCGGACAGGCCTCCTCCAGCAGAGGTCAGCAGAGAGCTCCTGCGCTCACGCTTCATGTTGTTTACCCGGGGAACTGAAGACGCCTGCAGAGGAGTGGAGTCAAACCGCTGCGGAGAGTCACCTGGCCGAAGTATGTTCCAGGCCTTAGTCACTTCAAGTATTTACCGTCATACTGGCCTGAAATCGACCTTAACGGTCGTCACTGAGAGGTGAAGAGGATGGAAATGGAACAGAATAAAATGGCAATTAGAACTGAGAGGAAGGAGGAGAGTGTGTGTGTGTGTGCGCGCGTGCGTGCGTGTGCGTGATGGCAATGAATGAACAGGGACTACCTATTATACAGATAGAGAAAATGTGTTAATGAGGAGGGGAACAGGTCAAAATGATACAAAGGAGCATACAGCAGGTGATCATGAGAAGGCATCAAGGGAGTTAGAAAGTTAAACCCATCCTGGACGTAACGGGTGTGCGGCCTTGGTGAGTCCTGGCCTGGACACAGAGGGGAAGAGCGCATCCTCAGAGTCGAACCTCCCTCTGCGTCTCCTTTGTGTTTCCCTTTGGTCACGCTCCCTCGTTATCTCCCGACAGATTGGCCCCTGCCAAGGTCAGTAGGTTCCACCGTATTCCGACGCGTTTCGCCCTTTGATTACTACTTCATAAATTATTGATTTATTCAGGACAACCTGCTTTAATCACCTCATTACTGGCCTGATCCGTCAGTCGGACGGAGATCTCAATGTACTGCTTACGCTCGCAGTTACAATGCTGAATAAAACCTAACTGTTTGATTGGTAAGCGTGTACCATCAAACGCCGTATTGACTTCTGCTGCCGAAATGAGCCGTCAGCCTTCCCTAGTAAAACCTTGACCTGGATGAAGCGCCTGTCTTTCAGACCTGCAGTAACTGTGAGTGAGTTGCCCCCTCAGGGTGTCTGATGAGTTGGCATTATTCATGCGCTCTACTATGTGCCGCCACTGTCTGCAAATAATAAATAAGCTCTGTTATGAGCAAATGAAATGTTGCATGTACCAGCACCTCACGCACATATGACACATTCACTTTCGCTAGTTGAAAAAATATCAATTTTAGATATAAGTCGTTTATTCTGATTGTGAATCAAAATCTAAATGTTGTCTTTCTTAAATGATTTCTACAGTGAGGTAATCAGTTAGGATCATTTATTCCGAGGCGTGTGTCGTTTTTTCCACGTCCATGCGGCTTGCGTTAGGACATTGTGGGGGTGTGAAAATGTTTCCCTCATGAATATGGCATCGTTGGGGCCGAGTCCTCGGTGACACCTGGACCAAACGTCCTTCCCCTGCTCCGCCAGGCAGGGTGCGTAGAAACATCCGCGAAGCGTCAGGTCACCCACAACTTACACCGGAAACCACGAGTCCGTATTTCACAATCAAAGCAGCCGGGTCAGTCGGGCAGTTCTGTTAATATGCGGGGCGGGAACACATATAACAAGATATTGAGTGGGGCTACATTGTTGACTGTGTTCAACGTCATGTAAAAGAAAAGTACACTCTTCAATATGTTAGCTCTGTTTTGATTAATGTTAACGAAAGCGTGTATGAACGGGGTTTGTGATAAAGCAATATTGCTTTGAAGGGTTTGGCTTTTCGCTTTTGTTTTTCGCTTTGAATTACAGGTATTTTGAGTTATTAACAAGCATGATTTCATGTTTGAAACAGTTGCCTCCGGGAGATGCCCGGTTCGAATCCCGGTCTCCTCAGAGCGCATCGGGGTAGTCCTAAAACCAGCAGTTTTTTTTTTTTCGTCAGACCGGAAGCCCCGTGACACTCCCTCCAACTTGACTCGTGTTCCTCCTCCAGCTCATCCTCTCCGGGATGCTGAGCGGGCGGGCGGGGCTGCTCTTCTTCAGTGTCCTGCCGAGGAGGGATGCAGCGAGACGCGCACGGGGACACGCAGCAAACACCTCGACGCTCGCTTCTCTTTTCAATTCACCGTGATCTACCTATTTTCATCGCCGGGATGGATGTTAGTAGCCGCCGGGTGTAACGCCAGCAGGATCGGCCCTGCATCTCTGCATCCCTGCATCCGGACGCACCGACATCTTGTTTCTCTGAGCGCTCGGAGCAGAAGCAGCCTCCCACATCTCTTCCTCCTCCCTTCCCCCTCCTCCTCCTCCTCCTCCTCCTCCCCCCTCCCGGGGTAGATAGCACACAGCTCGCCATGGCGTGGCCGTGCATCAGCAGGGCGTGCTGCATGGCTCGCTTCTGGAACCAGCTGGACAAGGCGGACATCGCGGTGCCGCTGGTGTTCACCAAGTACACGGAGGTGTCGGAGCTGCAGCAGGTGCAGCTGCAGCCCCAGCCCCGCCCCCCACACCTCCACCACCAGGCCCGGGTCGCCATAGAAACGCAGCCGCCTCGCGCGCACTCCGGCTCCAGGAGCGGGGCTCGCGCGCCGCGCAGGTGCGTCTCGGAGGAGCGCGTGTGCAGCTCGGTGATGCGCGAGGACTTCAAGCACTGGAAGGTTCGACCCGAGCCCAGCTGCAAGCCCAAGAACCAGTACCACGAGCCCGACACCCCGTTCAACAGCGAGACCCAGTACCAGAAGGACTTCAAGGCCTGGCCCATCCCCAAACGCTACGATCACCCCTGGATAACCCGGCCCGGAGAGGAGCGGGCCTCGGAGCGGGCCCGGCCCCCCAAGGAGGAGGCGCTGGACAGCGGCGTGGAGAAGAGCGCTATCGCTGACAAGGTCCAGGAGAAGGACCTGCTGCAGGACGCGGACAGGAAAAAGAGGACGGGCAAACAGGAAGGTGTGAAGAAGGTGGTGGTCAAGGTGGAGGGAGAAGGCAGAGGCAGAGCGGCCGCGGACGCTGTCAACAGGCAGATCCGACAGGAGATCACAGCAGGCAGCTCCTACAAGTAGGTCCCACTCTGCGGCCAGGGTCACTCCATCACACTGTAAACACACACGCCGAGGCTGGGAAGGCTGATCAGACACACGACAGTTAGGGTCTGTCATGATGCACAGACAGCACAAGATGATAGATAGATAGATAGATAGATAGATAGATAGATAGATAGATAGATAGATAGATAGATAGATAGATAGATAGATAGATAGATAGATAGATAGATAGATAGATAGATAGAATTTGCAGTCTAGTAGTCACAAGCTGTAAGTGAAAAAAAGTCTATAAACCACAGTAAATGTGCCGGTAGTACTGTAGTTTGAATCCAAATTTGTTAATGGAACTTCATTTTCACATTGCCACCAAACTGCTTAGAGCAGAATCCAAAACAGTGGCATACTTAATAAAATGATACCACATGAGATTCAAAGGATTCGGTACTAATTAATTATTGTGTATTACTTATTTTTCATCTTCCGCTGTGGAGGACTTACAGAAGAAGTGAAACGTCATCCCTCTCTCCCTTATTGCTTCAGTGCCATGGAAAAGCCAAGACTGAATTCAGATAGACGTGCAACTAAGACGAAAACTTAGCAGGAAAACCTCATCGACTCATAGACTACAGTAAATGGAATGTCACTCCATAGTCGATGCATCAAAGTCGTTTTCTGTCAGGATGCAGCGCCAACCTCTACTTAGCACTGAGGAAAGTCTGCTCACACGGTTCCCTGTTTACTTTCCAAAAACCCACAAACAAACAGAGACGGGAGACTGGTCCGAGAGATTTGTAAGCATGTATTAGGAGTCTGTTTTCTTTGTGTAAGTCATCTCGGGGGCGAACCCGAAGTTGCTGCTCTGTGACAGAGCCGCTCCTCGCAGGGGAGACGCCGGCTGCAGGTGGAGATTGCGACGGCGGCCAGCCACTGAAGTGGAACAACGCAAGGGTCACGGGGTGGATTTGCTCCTAGACTGTGGATGCCGATGTCCACGGGGCTAATCTCTGCGCTATTACGCAACGTTCCCGGGGATGATGGGCGCTGGCGGGAGGATGAACGCGGAGTCACGCACGGTCACTCTGCACATGGCCGTCAAGGCTGTGACAGTGTGAGACGTGTGCGTGTGTGTGTGTGTGTGTGTGTGTGTGTGTGTGTGTGCGCGTGTGTGTGTTTGGCAGCGTACGTGCTGGTGGAGGAAGCGAGCGAGCTGAGCGTTGCATAGCGGAGCGCGCAGCAGATTCATGGCCCAGGGCCGGCGGTGCCCCCATCTGATTGGCGGAGGCTGAGTGGCACTCTGTGACATCACTGCGTGACTATTCCAGCTGTTTGGCGCCCCCCCCCCCCCCCCCCCCCCCCCCCCCCCCCCACCCACAGCTCTGGGCAACACCCCCCCCCCCCCACACACACACACACACATGGCATGAAATGGCTGCACCATGACGAGCAGAGGCCCGGGCCCCTGCTCAGGCTTCCTCCGCGGGCTCGGAGAGCAGGTCAGCTGTGGGTTACCGGCACGCAGCACCCCAGAGTACGCTCCCTGATGGTGAATCTTCACGAGGACGTCTCATCTAACCAGTCTCCATCTGCAGACAGCCAAACAGCCCGGCCCTCGGCCTCGATATCTGTGGTGATGCCCCTCGGGAAATATGCCGGCTGATTGGGTTATCGCTAATTGGGACGTCGCACTTGCACTGGGCGCAGGGCAGTGTGTTTGTGGGTGAGCCGGTGGCTGAGCGCCCCATCGTTCATCGACGATGCGTTGCGTGTTTTGACAGCGGATCGGTTTGAGGCGTTGCAGGGAGCGATAGGGGGAGAAGGTGGTGGAGCTCAAATCGCAGACTCTGAGGTCGAGCACTTGAAATCGGAAAACAGTTCATCGCCCTGAGGGCCTCTTCCCAAGTTGAGCGTGTTTCTGGGGGCAAACATCAGCCCTGAGATGTGGTCAGGTGAGCTGTGGTTTCTCATCTGATCAGAGGCCGCTTTTAGCCGAGGCTGTTGTGAACTCATCTAACAGAGTGCGCCTCTTATGCAGTGAGAGAGAGAGAGAGAGAGAGAGAGACTTCTAATACCATATGGTCGAGTCATCAAAAACGCCTCAGTTCTATTTGCAGACAACGCCAAGCAATGATAAACTGCATCAGAAGCAGAGACTGTAACATGAAAAAAAAAGTTTCACTTCGCTGCGCTGCTCTTTAAGACTGGCTGGGGCATGGAGTCTGACTGATAAGACTTGGAGCCCCGGTCCCATCAGGCCCGCGGAGGACGTGGAGCTGCAAAGTGGGGGGCTTCTGGAGCGTAGAGCGCGTTCCGTCTCGTCAGCATTCGGGAGCACGCTCGGGTTATGCGGTGAGGTCCGAAGAGCGTCCCTGAGAGTCAAGACGCCCGCGACTCCCGTCTCAGACTCAGAAGTTCTGATTCCAGTGAAACTTCCCCTCCTCTCCTCCGGGTAAATCCGGTTAGTCGGCTCGTTTATGGATTCTGGAGGGGAAGTGGCCGTCGTTAGGCAGCCACAGTCACTGTCCATCCCGAGCCGGGCCCTTCACGACGTTGTGCACGATCTGCCCCGGGCCAATTCAGCACGATTCCCTTCTCTTCTCTGCTCCCTTCGTTTCCCTGCTGGACCGAGCGCTTGCAGATTAAAAAAAACCTCTTATATGTGATGCCTAAGACAAAGGGCGTTTTTCTGCAGTGCACCTGGGGAATTGTAAAGGCAGCTCCGGCTCTTTTCTGCCAGCCATAGTGTCGACTACTGGCCTCCCCCCCCCCGCCCCCGTGCCTGCCTGAGCTGGTGCAGCATTTCCAAACCAGCAGCCTTTCCCAGTTTCCTCAGCCCCGCCCTCGCCCCCTCGCCCCCCCCCCCCGCCGCCGCCCCGCCGCGTTATGCTTAAAGCGGCGTTGTGTGCGCGATGACGAGTCCCCGGGCTGAGTCAGTCTTGGCGGCGCAGAGAGGGAAGAAGAAGAAGACAAAAGCCGTCCCTCATCCCGTCAGCATCGCTTGTGACAAGCGGCATCCCGTGGCAGGCTTTCGAAAAAGCATCGAGAATTATGAAGCGGGTGACCGAACGTGACGGAAAGTGGGGGATTGGCCCGTGGACTCGAGGTCCCTCCACCCGGGGCCCGCGTGCTCCAGGTGACCCCTCGCCTTTGTCTCTCGCGGCACGTTCGCGGAAGACGCGCGCTGGCCGGCCGCGCTCGGTGCGGAGGGGGCCGGCGGATTGCGCCGGATTTAAAGATGATCCTCTCAGAGAGCCAGCGGAGCCTCGCGTTTCCACCGACAAGCGGCGAAATGCCGCCCCGAGGTCTCCGATCTCCGGGATTCGCTCGCTCCGTCCGTCCAAAGCCGCGCCAGCTCACTGGGTTCGTGTAATCGATCGATCTAATCGGATTGTGTGGCGTCCGAACCGTTAATTCGCAGGGACGTAAGCGGGCTGCGGGCCCGTTCGAAACCGGCTGAGGAGGAGTCCGATCAAACCCGCGCCCCCTGACTTGTGTTACAGTATGAACGACCTCGTGTTTTAACCTGCTCCTACAACGGCCCAGTGGAGAGTTTATCTTAAGTCTGCGATCGTTTCAGGTGCTACTTTGCGGCCCTTTTCCAATCCTATTGTAAGATGTACGGTTCTCCCATGCGTATCTGGCAACCACGCATACGGACCACGCACACCCCAAGTGGCTGCCTTGGCGCCCGGGTGATTTTACTATGAACAAGCTGGCCAAACAACAGAGCGCGGCGACTGTTTCCCGAGGCGAGCGGTATCGGCTCCACGCGTTGGGCCTCTCTCATATTGAAGCCAGGCCCGGAGGAGGAGGAGGAGGAGTCGGTCGCTGAGGAAGGGGCAGCTATTGCGATATAATACCGGGGAAAATCATGTGTGTTCCTGGGAAGCACGGGCAGACCCTTGAGAGAGGAAAGCCACCAGTACCATATCACGAATCGACGTATGGGGGATGACGTATGTGAGACAAAGCCAAGGTAGAAGTTGGGTCTTAGAACGGGTCGACTTTTTGTCCCGACGGGGTCGTTTTCGACCGGAAACGAACCTGTGCTCGTGCTTGTAGCGTGGCGAGGTTGCCTCTCCGCCGGGCTCAGCCCGCCCAAAGCCGCTTTAGTCACCCGGCGGCGACCGCCTAGCGCTATGATCGCTGTGCCCGAGCCCCAGTGACTCAGCACAGATTAAACAGCGTCTCCCGGAGCAAAAGGAGGCTGGATGCAGCAGGTCGACGCGAGTGGCACGTCGGTTAGACGCGGAGAGTTCATACTGAGGCAGCAAGTGGTCCCTGTCATGGCCCCGTTCCATGTGAATGATCTGACAGATATATACTAGAGTGATATGGGGGTTAGCGCACTGTAGGAGCGTGGAGTACAAGCAGGGCCGACACTGAAACTTTTCTGCTTAGAAACAGATATGACACGTCGAATCCGAGCATCTGGCGTCTTCGTTTCCCTGCTGTGGTCCCAAGTCCAGTGACTACTTCATGTATCCCGACTCAGTGAACAGAAAACACCAGCGGGCTATCTCAGTTGGTTTTCAAATGGCTAAAAGAGGCTAAATAATGACAATAATGGGCGGATTGGTCATTGGATACCAAAACTCCTCTCTCTCTCTCTCCTTTGTTTCTTGCTCCACTGTTGACAGGGGTTGCTTTGGTTTCGTTGGCTTAATCAAGTCAAATGCGTGTGTGTGTGTGTATGTGTGTGTGTGTGTGTGTGTGCGTGTGTGTGTTGGTCAACTACCGAGTGGCATTTACATCACGCGGTTATCTGTCTACATAACGCGCTACAGTGATTGTAGTATTCCGTGCCTCGCAACATTAGGATCGTCGCCCCTCAACGACATAACTGCCCCCGCTGGGGGCAGCCGATTTTGCGTGGCGATGATTTTAAAAACGTTGTTACGTGCTCCTGAAGACACATCATTGTCACCTGCAGAAAACATTTCACTGTGTTTTCTGCAGGTAGCTACAGTCTGGAGCGTTCCGGCCCAGAATACAGATTGCTCCGCTGAATCGGCGCCTGCTTGGTTTTCAGCTCAGAGCAGATGCTCAGGGTCCTCCTCGAGGGTTTCTTTAGACCCGACTACGTCTCATCATGCAGCAAAATACACATGCGCCTGTTTGGTACAGTGTGCAGTGCTGTACCGGTGCTGCACTGTGTTGGACAACAGTGGCCTGTGGCCCCGTGAACGTCACGCTGTGGAGCTGTCGGTGCTCTCAGCCCCGATCCAGCAGATAGAGCGAGCTGCGACGCCAGCCAGCCGGCCGGCCGGCCCAGGGTGCCTTTCCTGAGCTGCCTTTAAACTTGTACCAAGTACACGCTGGCCACGCAGACACTGGCTTATTGTTGAGCACTCCGGTGGCCATGAATAGCTGCAATGTTACTGTACAGAGCCCGGTGTTTCACACTGCCAGCCCCGCGTGTGCACTCGCACTCTCCTTGTCTCCCTCTGGGCCTTATTCTCTCTCTCTCTGTCTCTCTCTCTCTCTCTCACACACACACACACAGGCCGTGTGGTGTCATGCGGGTGCTCCGTAGCCTCGGACCCCGTTGTATAACCTGTGTGTGCATTGTGGCTGTGCCTTGGCCCGGGCCGGCACTGAGAGCGCGGACTTGAGTCCCGTTACGTAATCGCCCTCTCTCCCCTGCAGCGCCGGGGGGGTGGGGGGTGGGGGGGGGGGGGTGGGGGGGTCTCTGCACTCGCTCACTGTCTCCGGCCTCACCGAGAGCGCGGCCTTCCCACTGCGGCGCGTCTGGAGCGCGAGCCCATTTCACTCAGGCTCCGATCGATCACGACCGATCATGAAGCCGGGGGCGCTGAAACGGCGCGAGCCGAGGCGCTCGGGGCTTTAATTGGCGTGCCCGTCGCCCGCCTCGTTCTCAAAGGTTAGGCGTGATACTCGACTAACTTTGATCGCTCTTCACGAGTTGTGTGACGCCAAGCCCGTGGGACTGAAGTGAACTGAACAACGGCCCCACTATGGGCCCTCGCCTGCCTCGCATGCTGTCCCATGACAGACCACGCAGGAGCCCCGGAGTTCAGAGCCCGAGCCGAACGCCCCCGTCCTCTCCCAGAGCCGCGTCTCCGGCACAGGCTTCTGGACGGGGGCTCTCCGCGGCTGCCGCTTATTGATCGCGTGTCTCGTCACATGACGTGGGACTCACAAATCGGCCTAATGAGGCTCCGGTATGGCTGCCCGGCCTCGTCCGCCCCGGCTGTCTACATTTAGTGAGGCTGCCCTATATTATATATGCTGTGGCGTAGCGCTGGGAACTCTGGGAGATGCTGTTACTGGCCTACAGCTGCCTGGCTGCCTGGATTGTGCTGCACTGGGGGTTGCTGTGTGCGTGTGTGTGTGTGTGGGGGGGGGGGACGAGTGCGCCGGGGGCCACAGGGGACGACTGAGAGGTGTCACCTGAGCAGCCTCCATCTCTGTTTTCCCTTGTAATTACCGACATCATCCCCGGTCCCCGCTGCAGGGCCAGCATATAGCACATACAGTGGGCGATTCCAGCGGTGAGGGTTGGAGCGAGTGGCTCAGCGCGCCCTGCACGTTTCAGCTTTTTGGCTCATTGTCTGGCGACCTCCCTGTGAGATTAACGAGCCCCGCGGGCGCCGACTTGGCGGGCGAAGGCGCACTTGGTCCTCGCCGTTCTCGCGCCGACAGATCTTATGCGACCGCGCTCGTATTCTGACGCATGTTCAGCCGGTCACAAGGCGATGCCCCCAATCAGTAATGTAAACACCGCTGATTGCAGAGTTTTGACATGTTGGCGGTGTGGCAGTTTGCCGTGAATGAACGGACGAGACGTGCTGAGCGACTGGTCCGCTGGTCGGACGCTGTGCAGGTGAGCAGGCCGCTGCAGAGCAGAGCAGAGCAGAGGCTATACAGGCTGCAGGCCTCCTCCCACCTGCTACCACCTCTAATGAGCTAGGCTTCTCGGTAGTAATGCACCACCACGCCTCCTTCTTCAGCGTCTCCAGGCAGGCTCCGTGACCCGCCGAGAACTGAATTTTATTTCTTGAAAAAAAAAAGGCATTTCAAGGGTACGTCGAGCCGACAGGCGCTCTGGGAAAACATGCTAATGCGCGCGCGCCATCCAGGGAGAGTGCCCAGAGAGGTCGATAGCTCTCATATCTATAGGCTAAATATACATAAGGCTGGCAGCTGGCAGCTGGTCCGCTTGGCTCCGGGACTGGAAGCAGGCGGTGGGACACAGGCAGCCTGGCTCAGACCCTTCCCTCGTTAACAAGTCCCAGCATATTGGCTTGTTGTGTTTGTACTCAGTTCATACCCAGATAACTGTCCTGGATGGCAAGCTTGTTGTTCCTGAGAGAGGGGTTATACTCAGACCTTTCCTCGGCCAAGGTCACCTTGAGGTGTCCAGGTAACAAGCAGATACTCCGAGGGATTTTCCATTTCTGTGGACACAGCTATTTCTGGCTTTTGCAGATATGGTGCTGCCGTGGTGTTATTGATCCGCGAGATGGCGAGCAAGCACATTTTCCAAAATGTCATACAATGTCATATTCCTTCAGCTTGAGACCTCTGCCGCCAAGAGCGCGCCCCTGATGGCGCGATGCGATGTCCTTTCTCCACACAGAACCGAGTACAAGGCTTACAAAGACGTGAAGCCGGCCAAGATGATCCGGGCCAGGTCCCAGTACCTGCCCCCGGCCGAGAGGACCAGCCTGGAGACCAGCTACAGCGCCACCTTCAAGGGGCAGGCCCCGCTGCAGTCTGCCGACACAGGGGCCCAGGAGAGGAGGAGGATACGCAGCTTGTACAGCGAGCCTTACATAGACCCCAGCAAACAGGTGAGCACGCGCCCACTCCGCCCCCCCCACCCCCACCACCCCCCTCCCCTCAGCCGCTTTCACGTGCACGCGCCGTAACCCAGGCATCTCATCCGCCACCCCCAGGTTGACAGGTATAGTGTCCCCCGCTCTAAACCCAAAAAGTCCGGAGCGGCGGCGGCAGCGGGCGGCCAGGGCAAGCCAGCGAAGAAAGCCAAAGATAAGCAGAGCGGGGGCGCTCAGGGGCTCCAAGAAGACCAGCTCGGAGAACCAGCCCGAGAACCGGCCGGCGGTGGGGGACAAGGAGAAAAGTAAAGAGATGAACAACAAACTGGCTGAGGCAAAAGAGTAAAAATCATTTAGCACTACTTCTTCCTTTCCTTTCTCTGATTTTTCGGGCTCGGGCGCGGGGGAAACAAACACAGAGGCTGCAAAATTGTTTGTGAACGTCCTCATTATACTCTCCTCATCCGTCTCTTCCCCTCTCTCTGTCTCTCAGCGTCCGCCCGCCCGCCCTCCCCTGCCTCTGTCCTCTCTCGCTACCTCTCGGCTACATTTGTACAGTAATGAGAAACTAAGATGTGTAGGGGTTAAGGCATGACATATCATTGCTCCTCCCACGTGGCTCCGCATTCAATCGCTATAGTGACGAGTGGGCGGGAGCATCCTCTCCCTCCGCCATTTGATGCCACCCACCACCACCACCACCACCACCCCCCCCCCCCCACACACACACACACACACACACACGCTCCGCTCGCCTCCGTCTGCAGGTTGCCATGGCTACCGGGCTGCCTGGCTAGCCAATGGGGGACGGGTCTGGCTGCATGGGCCCACTGACAAGCAAATCTGAGCGCTTGGCTCCGACCAGCCGAGCAGATTGCTTTGTGGAGTTTATCAAGGATTGTTTCAGCCCCGGACACCCCCCCTTCCTTTTTTTTTGTGCTTTTTTTTGGGGGAAAAAAAACGGAAACTCTTTGATAAACGTCTCGCCTGAGTTTGTCCCGAGCGTCCGATCCACCCGCTCTGCCGTCTCCGCCGCTGTGCTCGCTCCGTCAAATGGGACCCCGGCGTCTCACGAAACTGCTGCCGATTCCAGAGAGAAAAAGAAACAACACACGCACGCACGCACGCACGCACGCACGCACGCACGCACGCACGCACGCACGCACGCACGCACGCACGCACGCACGCACGCACGCACGCACGCCGTCGTCCCATTCAGAGCCCCCCCCCCCCGCAGCTCACGCTACGCCGGCGCTTCACGCTCAAGACCGTTTTTGCTAACATCCAATTTGTTTCGCCGGCGAGCCATCTGGGTCACACTGAGGCGATTATGCACAAAACACCAGTCATTGCATGGCAGATGAGCGCTTCCGCTGAATGAGATCACGCCGTTGTGCAGAGCCGTAAGAACGTTTGACTTTTTGTTTTGGGTTTTTTTTTGCAGAGGGCGTAGAGCCGAGCAGAGCCGGAGACTGTAGTAGTAGTTGTTGTTGTTTGTTGTTGTTGAGGAAGAGAGAGAGGGGCTGTCACTAACTCGGCGTGGTCGGTTACGCCTCCCCCTGGCTGTATTTGTAAGGCCTGCTGGGGGGTGGGGGGTGGGGGTGGGGGGGGGTCGGAGGGGGGGGGGGGTGACCGTGACCAACATGATCAGACTGCGTGATAGCACGGAGCCGGCGCGGGCTAACGGTCCACCGCCACCATGGGTCCTTTAGTTCAGCTCTTCAGGGCAGAGTGATTCAGCAGCGCATGCCAACGCCTCTGTCCGCTCTCCATCTCCGCCGCCGTCTGCTCCCACGCTGCTCCGCTTGCCCCCGCTTGCCCCGCTCCCCGGGACCACGCGTTTGAGACGTGCCGCGCGTCCGTTGTTGCTCTGTCCAGGTGGACTTCACGTCACACGCTGTGGATTCAACTTTTTTTTCTGTGGCGTGTTGTTTTCTTTTGTTTTCTTTTCCTTTTTTTTTTTTTGAGGCGTCCCAACCAAAAGACGGGCCGGGCAGGCCCGTACGTTCCGAAATGTTGTTCTCATCCAAATTTCCTCCGTGCGATGTGTCGAAGAAAAAAGGGAAGGTGAAGTACCTTGTGTTGTACCCGCTCATCTGTTAAAAAACCCATCCTAACTTTCCTCGTGTACATAGCTTATGTCTAAATATTATAGCAGGGCTCCATGTTGGCTGTGGCTCCGCACCGGGTCCAAAGCATCCAGCAGTTTTAGTCTGAGTCCTTGCAAGCATAGGGAGACACCTTTTTGTTTTGTTTTTTTCGATTAGAAGAGCACTGTACAGTCTCGCGGGTCCACCCATCACTGTGCCCCCCGCCCCCTCCCCCTCCTCCCCGCACACACCTCGCTGCCATGATGTGTGACCATGAATGCGCCGTGTCTGTTTCCACCACCGCCCGCACCATCGTGTCTACCGGGCTGAGCGCGGAGGGCCCAGCTTATTCGCATTTTGCAGCCTTTGGTGGGGGGAGACCCTTTGTCGTGTGACACAGGGGCAGAGGGAGGGGGCAGCTCATGTAATGGGTGCTTAGCGTGCGCACGCACACACACACACACACACACACCCTGTGCTATCTCTGTGATTATTAGGAACTTAAGGTTAGAAGGTGTGGTACAGAAAGTTATGTCTTGGGCAAAAAAAAAAAAAAAAAAAAAATGACTGTGACGTGCTTGTGTTTCTATCTGCTTGCTCATATTTAATGAAACATTACAAATAAATGCAAAAAAAAAAAGAAAAAAGCTGAAAAAGCAGTGTCTTCTTGATTTTTTGAAGAAGAATGGCGAGAGATTAGCGGTTTGCAGGTGTCTGTCGGCATTTCTCCTGTCCCAGTCTTTGTCCTTGTGAGACAGAAAACATTGACTCAATCCACATGGAAGAGAATTTTTTTTTTTTTTTGCTCTTGCGACTTCCCCTTGCGAGCTGCACGGCATTCTGGCATGAGCTCGGACATCCTCTGCAGGCCCCGCATGTTGCCCCGGCGGCGAGAACGGAAGAATATATTATTTTTGCATCGTGTCTCGTAATATATTCCAAGAGCGCCTGGGAGCAACGTGCACGTCAAAGGATGTCCGCGAACTTATTCCAGAATGAGATGTCATGTGCTTCTCAGGTTTTCTGGTTAATGTACAAATGATGGTGAAAGAAAAAAGAAAAGATAAAAAAAACACACACACACACCCCCAAAATGTGTGCTGTTAAGCCGAGCTCACGTCGTTCTCTCTCATTCTCCGTCTGCTGTCATGGTTAGGATTTGGATGATGCTGTGTCCAGTTTGTCGTGTGCTAATGAGTGACATTCTGATTCATTTGAAGGGTTGTGCTAAAACAGTACCACTACATACAACTCTGCCAGCCAATCCGAGATATTGGCTGGGTGCAGACCCTAAAGCAACACCTGTGGGGCTGTGCACTACCCAATCCCAGGTAATCAGTCACCCGAAGGCAACGAGAAAGAAACGGGCCACTACTGCCACCCATTGCCATTCATACATGCTTGTGATTCACTTTGGTTTTTCTATTCCAGTGGCACACTTTTTTTCTTTTTCTGTTCTGGTGAACCACCACATTATTTCAGGTTTACTCCTCAGGTCATAGCTTCTCTGTAGTTCTCTTCCATATGGACACTGAAGTAGGAAGGGAGGGGAGGGTGGGGGGGGGGGGGGCGGCGCTGGATGGGGGCTGTCTGACTGCCTGCTGTCACATCCTGCACGCAAGGTTCCTTAAGGCGTCCTCATCTTAAGGAGGCCTCCGGTTTAGTCCAGTCATCTCCAGCCATCCCCAAACTTTTGTCAGATGCAGTAAACGAGCCACTCCTCATGACTGAGACCAAGTGCATGACTGTTGAATTATCCACCCAGGGAGAGTGAAGATCCCTCTTGTATAAGGCAGCTCACTCATACAGCCACATGTGCATATACATACGCTCTTTTTGGTTCTCCGCATCGTTGCTATGTCTCCTCATTCCCCAGTATAAATGCATGCCGCCACTGTTCTCTGTTGGACCTGCAATCTGATGTTAAGTAATCTGGTCTAGACTCTGCTCTAAATCTAGAACGCAGCTTGGGTAAGTACGAACAGGATGAGGAAGCAGCTCTGCTTTGGAAAGAGAGGTTTCAGAGACAAATTGTAAGTGCATGTTAAAGATCTTCAACTTGAATTTTGTGGGTTTTTTTGCTGCTAATCTATTTCTATTCAGTCTTCTTGGATCTTTTTTTTTTTTTCCAGTGTGTCGCATGTTACAGCTACTCACAGAACACCCCGAGACCCTCATTGCACTATTGGCATCCTGTAGCTTGTGCTGTCAATGGGGCTGATTGATTGGGCCAGAGTATAGACTGAAACCAACGGCCCGTATTGATTGGATCGCAAATCTGTCCGACTCCGAGTCAGACCTCAAGGAAAGGCTTTCATTGGCAAGTTTATTTCCAAATCACAAAGGGTTTAGAGGATTTGAAAGTTACATGATTTGTAAGTCACTTGATTCTCTCCTGATTGCCGTGGGGCTTTTTACATAATGTTTGCGGAGAGCAAACAGGCAAACAAGGCCACGTAACGATGCTGTAGCCGTGCCCCCTGTTGACTTCTCAGCCCCCAAACCAGCAGCCCGATATTCCTCCGATATACTCGCCGAAATGAGCGGTCACAGGGTGCTCAGGCCCGGCTCCTGCCCAAATTGACTTGTCGTTGGCCCGAGAGAAATGCCTCATCGTGTGTCTCTTTCTGTCTCCTTCCTCTCTGCCGTCTTAACCGTGTGCTGCCTCCTAGCGATGCTAAAGACGAGCTTCTCCGACCCGGTCATCGTCATTCCCAGGGTGCTTCTGGAGGAGAACCACAGCCACTGCTGGAGAGAGCGGCCGAGCCTCGGAGGAGCGGTGGAGTCGTACGCTTTGCCCTAGACGGGAACCAGACTGACTAGATCGGCTTCAGGCGGACGCGTGTCACGCACAGACTGCTGCTCTGTCTTGTACATAGCTAGTATTTGCAACTAAGTTGGATTAGAAGAGAGGCTAATAACTAGAAAAAGAGAGAAAAGGAAGAAAACGCACTCTGTGCTATCCAAGAGAGAGCTTGCTTATTTGAAACGCGCATTTTGAGTTTTCGGCCTGAGCAGTTTGATCCATGGCATTATTGAAAAGGTGCTACATCATTTTTCTGGTTTCATGCAACTTTACTTTCACAGACCAATGTCAACACTCCGAGAAATACCACACCATAAAGTGCTTATACAACGGATACAAAAACTGCACTGTACATTGATCAGTTCTAGTATAAATAAATATGCATAACTTGCAGATTGCCATGCTGTATTTTGTTGTATGGTTCAGTGTCAGACAGGAGCTCGGCGTGTCGCGAAGTGATGAGGATGTAGCAAAGGGATCAGGCTCCTTAGGTTGGATGCAGTGCAGCACATGGCCCTTAAGGCTCCAGCTCATAACAGGGGGGAGGATGGGCCAGAAGCACAAAACCTCTATGATTCTTACACTGAGAGTTTGTTTTGGTTTCAAGTAGACGTCGATGTGATACTTTGACTCAGATGAGGAGCACAAACAAAGACTTTTTAGGCTCTTTAGTCTATTAGACAGTCACTGCTGGATCGCCATACTGGACACTTTTTGTTGTTTTCTTCTCTTGTACTGTTTAAATTCACATCAGTACCAAAAAAAAAACAATGCCCAGACTGCTGATGTTTCATCCAGCACACAACCAGCCTGGAGACCACAGCATGCACCACTAGCAGAATCTATCAGTACTGGACAAAACCGGGTTCCTGTCACATGGTCCGGCCAGCAACAGAAAGGAAAGGATTGCAGCACTTCATGCGCAACTTTTGGCACTTTCCGCAGTGCGTCTCATCTTTTCATTTACGGCTCAGAGTCCAGTCAGGGACTGGGAGACAGGGCAGGAAATGAGAGTCGGCGGCCGGTCTGAGGTTTGCGTGAAGTAAAGCTGATTCCTTGTCACGTTTCATATTGCTCCTCATTAGACCCGCCCTCCTACATTACTGCTGTTTCCCTCATAGCCAGCTGTATCTGACAGTATACTGTATGTGATTATGCTCACAGCCCCTCACATACGCGCCGCCTCACTGCTTCAGACATGCTGTCCTATTACAACCTGTGTTGGTGCCCAAGTGACACTCAATCTGCCTGACTCCCTCGTCAAGTCAGCCACATTGATGAAAGACGTAGAGATGCTCCAAGATCCACGGTGAAGCATTGTGTCTCACAGTGTACGGGCACTGGCAGAAAGAGAAATACTGTGCGATGGTCTGTTTCAGAAGCTATCTCTGCTGTGACTCTATTGTTTCAGTTTGCAGATATAATGAGGGAGATCCCACCTGAAAGTGATCACAGGATGTACAGCTTCAGATCCTACCTGGATTGGGCAAATAAACCAGTATTCATAACCAAACCTGAGTAAACCAAGTAATATGCACCATTCCTTTTAACTTCTCGATATCCTGTTAGTTCGATCTATATCAACTCATTATATTCTTGTTGTATATTTCATGTAAACAGCTACTTCATTTGTATACTGTATGTCTCGGAAATGTGATGTAGTAAAAGAATGGACTGGCATGAAATGGAAATACTCGAGCACAACTCTCTTAGATGTGTAATATTTATACTTGAGTGCATGCATCCGGTTGCATTAAATTCCACAACTGAGACACAAAATCAAATTGTTTGAATGGCCGACGGCCCGTTTGACACCAGACGCTACAGTTAAGCCAATCATGTGCTTGGTTTGTAATTACACTGTCCAGGTGCTTGGAGGGGGAGCCGCTGCATAAAACGCAATAAGGATCTTTAATTAGTAATGACCCGAGTGAGGGGTTAGTCTGCGGAGGTCCCTTTATGCGCTGCACACACGCACAAACAGGATATAGTATGATGAATGGCTGTGTCTCAGAGCTGCCCTGACCTGGATGAACGGAGATGGATGTGGGGAGGAAGAGGGGGGAGGCAGGAGGAAGCGCGGAGGAGACACAGATCACATTGCAGCCATTATGTGGGATGTGACTCTGCCTGCTGTCCGGAATAAAGACCCAGTAAAGGAAACTCTCCCACAGTGGAACTCCCTGGCTGGTTTGTTCATTTTATATTCACTCCCCCAGACACCCGATTGTGTGTTTAAGATTAAAAAGGCTTGTGAGCAGTTGTGGCTGTGTGTGTGCGTGTGTGTGTGTGTGTGTGTGTGTGTGTGGGGGGGGGGGGGTAATTGAGTGAGTGTGAGGGGCTTTCATCAATCAAACAACTGCAATTTGCTGAATTTACAATCGATTACAAGCCAAGGCCATGGAAAGCACATAAAGCAGCACTAGGAGCTACAATAATATAAAAGACATGTCATCTGCTTTTTTACCCCCCCCCCCTCCACCCCCCCCCTTTCACTTTCACTCTCCCCTTTGATCACTGCCTCTCTCTAACCTCCCCTCCCTGTACCCATCAACCTCTCCATCCGAGCACGGGGCTGTTTGCCATGGCGACGGGTTGCCAGGTCTCAGGCGGGCGAGCCTGAAAGAGGGTTAATGAGGAGGCGGGGTGTTTGCGGGCTTTTTACAGATGGTGGCAAGGCTTCTCTCCTCCAGTCGCACGTCTCCGGGGGTCTCCTCTCTCAGAGAAAGCCTCTGCTGTTTAGTATTCAGTCCCTCGCCGGCCGTGCCCGGCGCTGCATTCATCCCCTGCACTGTGGGATTATGGGATGTGCGGGCCACGGATACTCCTATTCCAGCTCTTAACTCCACTGAGAAAAGCCAACTCAGAACACGTCTGCGCCCTCCCCCCCCCGAACGGTGAAAACCGTCGTCACCTTCGACTGTCTTCTGTGACTATGAATCTGCTTTTATCCTATGCGTGCTGGAAGCCATCTTGCTTTGTTTTTGTAGTGTGAAGAACTGCGTCGGGAGCGCCCCCACGTGTCTGCAGTCGTACAGGACATGTTTATTGGTGCACCACGGCAACGACAACAACGGCACAAGCAGTTTGTACAGGCGAGGACAACAGCGCGAATACAAATAAAGTGTGAATGTAGAAAAATAGCAGCCGAAACAAAAATAAACTCATATCTGTGACGACCAGTGTTGGAGTCTGTATATTTGAAGAACGCTTGACTACATGAAGTGAGGTGTCCTTTGAAGGGTGAAGTCTTTTATATGAAGCAACGCAAGCTAGCTGAGAGCAGGATCGTCGTGGCGTACGTCTCGTGTGAGTTCCATGTAGTGAATATCCATCATGTAAATGTATATATATCATATCACATTCATGTTCTGAACGTTATGTTTGGTTTGTGTCAAGCAACATTAACTCTCATGCACCACCTGAGGACATTTTAATCAAAGTGCAGCATTAAACCTCTTTCACGATGTTACGGAGTGATTCCCGTTCATTCCATAACAGCAAAGTTGGAAAATCGATTTGAATATATTATCTTTTTACACATAGAACGAAGGGCAAATATAAATATATATTTTAGCTGTACTTCAACCATTACCGTGCAAACATTTGCAATGTTTGGTTTCATAGAGACCTAACTTGGGAATGGAGTAATGGCGTCACCCAGTGGCACCTGCGTGTTATAAGCCTGTGTGTCGGGGGGGTTGTGTTGCTTGGGTTTCGAAATGCTGCAGCTCCTCTAGGTGTTAAAGACAAGGTAAGTGAAGTTCTCCTGCTTGGGTTTGACGCTGAAGTTGTAGTGGCCGATGCGGTTCCTCTGGTAGTAGAAAAGGCAAGCCAGGCCAATGAGGAAGAAGAGCGTCAGGCCCACTCCAAGACAGGAGAATCCAATCACGTAAGCGGTGTCAATGACCTGGTCCTCTTCTTCTGCAAGAACACGTGTGGAGGGATTATAAAGATCCTGAAAATAGTGGCGTGCCCGTCTTGTTCAAGTAGGACACATGAAATGTCAAAAATATATATAAAAACCGCAGTCAGAGGTTATGAAAACAAATACGTTACCTCAGATGAAGATAGTTCTAATATATCTGATCGAGGTCAGGACTTTGAATGTGTTATTTTACATCAAGCCACTTAAACCTGCCCCTTTACCACACTGCTGACTGTCGATGGTGCATTCAAATGTGAGAATGAAGAGACACTCAAGTTTATAATGGTTAGTCAAGCCCTAGGTAATTGCACTGCTTTTTTCAGCGGTAGAGCGGAAGCTTAAGTGTCACTGTCACTTCAATTGGAATGCAGTCCTATATGCAGTCCTCCTTTAGCTTTAACTGAGGCACAGTAGAGGTGTGCAATTGAAAACATGGTTCAAATGCGTATTGCATTTCAATTGCAAAAAGGGGACCGAAGTAAAATGACTCACCTCCATCTAATTTTATTATGGGCCCCATTGTTCCAAAAGCTCTTCCAACTGTGTTTGTAGTCCTAGCTTTTCTTTGTAAGCAGTCCTGCAGGAAAAAACATGCAAACCTGAGATCGTCATCTTCTTAAACAATCAAACAACAGGGTGATTTAGTCCAACTGGGGGATTAGTGATGGTATTTTAGATTCATTCACTGATGTACAGTACTCACTGGCACGCAGGTGTCCGATCCAATCTGTGCACAGATCTGGATCTGACAGTGCAGGTAGATGATGTTCAGTTTGACAAAGGCGAAGATCTGCACAGAGACGCGAGACGTGCTGGAGTTTCCATTCATCAACACTTTGGCGTATTCGCTCAGGGAACAGCTGTGAAAAGGAAGGCAAGGACTCGAGAAACTGAAGGAGCCATTCATTTCCACACTTCAAAGTTTTCCTCTCGTTGCAACCAGTAATGCACCAGTAGTGCTGTAGCTGGGGGCAGACCTGTTATCTAGGAAGACGTGACTGTCGCTGTCTGCGGGATTGGGGGTGGGGGTGGCCCAGCATTTGTTGATGACCACTTTGATGTGCTCTGAGGTGGTGTTGACGCTGACATCCACCACCACAACCTCCTCTGGGGACAGGCTGTAGTTGTAGGGCAGAGGCACCGTACCGTTCATCAGCTGCACCCTCACCTGGAAGGAGCCCGAGCCCATGATGACGTCTTTGTACATGTCATACCTGGAAAGGGCAGGAGAGAGAATAATTTACAGTAGGTGCTCATTGTATATCTGCGTGTGACACAGGACAAGTTGTTTTCTCGGCTTGGATCAGTTACTAGGCAACCAGCAGAGACTCAGGAAGTTCCTAGTGAATTTCTCTAGAGAGAAGTGCTGATAGGCAGACTTGCTGTTTCCCTTTCCCAGTAGCTGCTTATCACCCCCAGTTACAGACCCAGCTTACAGACCTTCTCCCCTGACTCAGGCAGGAAACAACATCAGCGTCTAAATGAGGCTATCAGGCAATGTTCTACCAGAATTCATTTTTCATTATGTGAGTCAGCAGTGACACCTCTATGTGTCTATGTTAGTATATGAATTCATCAAATGACCTGCAGCTTTGTTTTGGTTATCTGACACTATTTTCAAACATAATGAAGCATTCTAAGTATCAATGGCAATGGCATCAAGAGAAACACACCCAGTGGGGCCAAAGTCTGCAGAGATGAGCAGGCTTGTCCTGTAGGTGCACATGATGGGAACCTCCAGGCGTACTTTCGGTGTCTCCACTGTCCCATTGGGAGAGGTGTATCGATCCATTCTGTTGCACAGAGTTACAGATGTTGTGTAGTGGGTTTCATTCTAAAGAAATGGGGATTGGGTTATTTTCAGAGGAAGACAAGTGTAAGACAACACAAAAGTTTGCTACAAGACACACTTTTTCAGAGTTCAAACTTACACGGTCGATGCTGGTGTCACACTCATCCCAGGCTACGGTCAGCTCAACGTGGGTGCTGTTGCCACTGTTGATACCGCAGTCCTGTTGTCCCAGGTACAGAGCACTCTCCCTGATGTTGGCACTCTGCATGAACTCCTTGGAGACAGTCACGGTGATGGCTGCAACCCGGCACTGGACTGAGATGGCCCCCGGCACCGAGACGTAGGTGGTAGCTCTGGGGGTAGTCGTGTTGGCTGTAAGACCTGTGGGGATGGTAGTGGAGCTGATCGCCACAGGCGTAGTAGTAGTGGTCGAAGACGGGGAGGTGGTTCTTCGAATGGTGATGGATGGACGAGTCGTGGTGGTAAGAGGACCAGTAGTGGTGGTTGTAGGACCAGTAGTAATGGTGGTTGTAGGACCAGTAGTGGTGGTGGTTGTTGGATTAGTAGTGGATGGAGTGCCAGTAGTGACTGTTGGGGCAGCAGTAGTGGATGGAGGGGAGGTAGACGTGATGGAAACTGTTGTTATGGTTTTTGGGGCAGTACTAGTGGTTGTAGGTTCAGTAGTAGTGGTTGTATGATCAGTAGTAGTGGTTGTGGGATCAGTAGTAGTGGTTGTGGGATCAGTAGTAGTGGTTGTGGGATCAGTAGTAGTAGTGGTTGTGGGATCAGTAGTAGTGGTTGTGGGATCAGTAGTAGTAGTGGTTGTGGGATCAGTAGTAGTGGTTTTAGGTGCAGTGGCAGCTGCTGGGGTAGTGGTAGTGGATGGAGGGGCACTAGATGCTATGGTTGTTGGGTCAGTCGTAGTAGTTGTTAGGGCAGTGGTGGTAAATGTCGAGGTCATTGCTGGGTCAGTAGTAGTGGTTGTGGTTGTGGTGGTTGCAGGTGCAGGAGGGGTGGTTGTAGCGGTAGCTTTATCTGTAGTCACTGCTGGAACATCTGAAACTTGGTACCCAGTCGAAGTCTTTGGCTCAGAGGTAGGAATTGCTGCAATGGGGGAAATACGATCATTACCAGTTGAATGCTTGTATTTCTTCTAAGTGCCGATTATCTGCTTAAAATGAACGATTCGATTAGCACTGCACTGTAGTGCTCTACCTTGACACACTCGTCCAGGCCTTTCAGGGTTAATGTCTTCAAATCCATCCCAGCACTCACACAGGTAAGAAGGCTGGGCGTTTTCACATGCAGCCCATTGGGAACAGTCATCGGTCCCTGAAGCACACTCATCAAAATCTACAAGAAAAGTAATTTGTTTGGCTCAGTATGTCGGGCCTCATGATATTCTGAAAGAATTTTCAGGTGGAAATTGCAAAAGAGGAAATCGGCAACAAAAACATTTGCGTCCTCATTTCACAACCACCCTGTGCCACTGTGTTCTGCGCGACAGTAATGTCATACTGCGCTATCTTTAAGTTTCTTCAGGAACTTACAAATGGGCTAAATTGAGGTTGCAGAGACCTCAGTGGCTTGTATTTTAGGTTCTGGTATGAGTCAACACTGAAAAATTCACAGAATGCAATAAAACTACCATCCTGAGGTGTTCACTCGGTCAGTCGGTTGGTGGGTTGTTTGTTTGTTTGTACTTTTGGTTGGTTGGTTGTTTCTGAGGAGTGATAACACAGTTTGTGCCTCCCCGTGACCAGATTCTGTTCTCCGTGTTGATAAAAGAGACTCAAAAGAGACGTACCAGTTATTCTTGTGTAGTTCTTGTCCACGGTGTATTTGGTGCTGTTCGTCAGGATGTCCCACAGAGCATTAGACACGTTATTGACATCTTGACTTTGATTGGGGGTCAAGATAATGGTGAAGTCGACTACAACACTGCCCGAGGAGAAGCCTCTGATTTCGATTGTCACCAAATCCCTCATCTCTGGAGACAGAGACTGGAAGATCTGTTGGCGAGAAGAGCAGGCCCACAGACAGGGTCATAATAAGTGAGTGAATTAAACAATGACACTTGTCAATGAACCTAGAACGGACTATTTGTCTTTGTTCTCTTCTATTGATATGGAAGCATTAGTTTGGCCAAAAGTGTCTCAGATGCTAGTCTTTTTACAATCATTTTTTTCTTCACATAGTACATGTAGGTTTTACACCTGCCACTCACATGAATGATCGCATGGACGTATGTTCCTTTCTAAACAATGGAGCTTTGCAACTTTGTCCCTGAACTAAACGGCAAACTGGAGTTTTTAGATCCGCTGCTAGACTAATCATTATTCAGCGGAGCAAAGTTGAAAGGGATGCCATCATTCTAGGTCCGCTTTAAATCAACGCACACACACACACTGTACCTCATCAATGATACTCTGTTTGAGGTCCTTGTAGGCCTGGCTGCTGGCGTTGTGCAGATCATCTGTGAACTCGACGTTGAGGAGTCGTGTTGTGCCGTCCAGAGTCCAGGCGTCTACGATGACAGTCGCGCAGTAATGAAGCCCTCAGCATTGGTATTTACAAAACAGCACCATCTGAACATTTCCATACATGCTGCATCACTATAAGAAGTCACCACTATATAACTACTATATACTATATAAGCATCTATTGTGTACAGCATGTACCTGGTTTGTATCTTTTTGTGCACAGTTCTTACCAGTCCTGAATGAGATGTGCTGGGAGATCCCTTGGCTTCCACAGGCATAAGGTGTGACTGTAACATTGTAGAGCGCCCCTGGTTTCAGCCCGGATACCACCAGCACGGTTCCATTGGTTTTCACAGAGCGAATGACCTCTGACCCCTTGACTACAACAAGCCAGTCTGTCTGGGTCATCTGAGACTGGCCCGACCAGTGGACGCGGAAGGAGGTCCCAGTGACGTTAGACAACCGCAAGACAGCGATAGTGGGGGGAGCTAAAAGGCGATGGAAGAAGAAAATTATCTTCACGTAGGATTTCATATAGTAATATATGACACTTCATTTCCCGTGTAAATGCAATAGCTCAGAAAAATAACCAAGGCCAGGAAGAGCCGGGGAGCCTAGCGCTGTTCAAAAGTAAGAAGATACAACTACCAGCAATCAATCATTGTCACCTCATAGCTCCCCTTATAACCCCTTGTCCCATTTAGGACTCTGTAGAGTCCTAAAGTTCAGAGAGGCTGACATTCTTGTCGAACAAGTCATCAATTTATCTGTCTGTTTTGTCAGAGAGTCATCGCTTGTCGGCTCATTTCCAGTAAAACCTGACTTACAAAAGCGGTGTGCCTTCACCTGTCTATGGACTAACCGTCCATGTGGTGGAGGAGAGAGTCCCGAGTGCGCCTCGAAGTAAGCCGCTCTGTATACTTTCGTTGTTTTGTTCAATTCTCTCAAATCACAGCTCCCCCGGCACCTTTGTGCCTTTCAGGAAACCTTCCCTGCGATATGACTGCGCGCCCCGGGGATTAAAAGGCAGAACGTTCCTTACAGCACGTGCTTGGCGGCAGCGGAGACTGTGGGCCGGTGTAGGGCGCGGGGCTGGTCGAGGGCGCGACGCGAGACGAGTCACAAGGGGCAGGGTCCCCGTTGGTCCGGGCCGCCGTCACGCCGGTCCCGGCCGTGGCGTGGAGCCCCTCGGCCGGGCGGTGGGTGGGCGGGGGCTGGGCGGTGGCGTTGGCTGGGAAGGAAGAGCACAGGAGGAAAAGATGGCGGGAAGGCGGGAAAGATGCGGGAAGGCGGGAAAGATGAACCCAGGCGAGACCGCGGCCCGTCTGCGGCGGCTGCCGCTCAAAGTCTCGGCGTTTCCAAAAAAGGTAAAAGAGAGAATCGCGCGGCTTTGATGCGAGGCTTGCTACCGTGACAAAACATTCTCCTGTCACAGCTGACCACAATTTCCTGCATCATGCGGTGCGAAGAGCTGTTTTTGCGCAAGGTGCTACCTCCTTGCGTGCACTCACATCTGTCAAAATGTTTGTTTGTTCCCTCAAGGTTTGTTTTGGCCACAGACATCAGTCCCTGTTCTTCCCTTATCGCAGGGTCTTTTCATTTCTACAGTTTTCTGGACAACTTCGCAACAAATATAACAAAATTTCCCCCGTTTTCGAGCCAGAGAGCATCGAGAGGCAGTTCCCGTTCGCGTGACAGGGATAAATGTGAAATTGACCTCACACTCACTGACTCATGATGAAACCTTATGATATGGCAACCTCTCCGCTCTCTCTTTCTGTTTTGCGTGTGGTTGGATTACATCTCCCGTGACCCTCACGGAACCCCGAACAGTACACGACATGTTCGCACAACAGATTTTAAGGCCAGCGACCCCACTTGTGCTGAATTGCTGCATCGCTCCAAAGATCTGTATCTACATCAACGTTTATGCACTACATTTCAGATCCACCTCCAGGAACTGATAGGTGGTTCCATTTAAATTTCACATTATGTGCCGGATGTTAACGATGTCCATGAGAACTATCCATACTAGCTTTCCTGCGCGCATGAAATTTTTTGCTTTTGTTGATCTTATTGCTTTGAACCACATGCTGAGCCCACGGGAGGACACAGCCAGAGGGTCTTACGTGTACATCGGGCCCCGGGGTCACTGGGGTCGGCATCTAGAAATCCTTGGCGGCAGGCACAGTGGAAGGAGCCCACCGTGTTGGTGCAGTCCGCCTGAGGGGAACACCGACGGAGGGCGGACTGCGCACACTCGTCCACGTCTGCAGGTGCAGTCACAGACATAGCCAGAGGTTACACATGATAAGACATAAAAACAGACGCCATCTGATCTTAATGTTGATACTGATGACTCATCAATGATTTGCATTTTGGAAAATATGTCCACCCCATTTGTGCCCAGCATGGCCCTGTGTGAGCAGCAGATCCCCACAACACTATTATAAAGCAGATAAAATGATGAATGGACATGGCATGTCTGAGAATTCAACACAATTCATGTCTTTTACTCTTTATTGCACTTGTGCGAGTCAAACTTGTTTCACGCGCTTGTTTTGTTTGTTCTACTTTAGATCACGGTTACTGTTAGTTCACGCTATTAAAAATAGATTGGGTTAGATAGGGCCTGACCACGAATACCATGCCAGATAAGATATGTTATCAAGGCAGACAGAAATCACTTGTCCTTGTCTTGTATTAATGTCGGCGTTTCCACACAACATGTAAATATATACGTGCTCCAAAAAGCGCTTGACCCAGATGTTTTCCCTGTGTCTTTCACCAGACGCCCACCCTGGTGCCAGCACAGGCACAGGGTATGTACACGAACGTTCGGAAGGCACCTCGATGTGTGTCATGTGCCCTAACAGCAAGCCTGTGTCTGTGGACTCGGCGCAAACGCAGCGGCCGTGACTGGCCCGTGATTAATGCGGAGGTGGGCGGGGTGAGGAGTGTGGGGCGAGCACGTGTGTGTGTGTGCGCGGCCGTGAGCGCGCGCTCTCGCTCCGGCGCTTCGTTTTCCGCTCTCACAGGAAACATCCCACAGATGACTGTCACTCAAATAGAAGAGGTGGGAGAGGGAAACTGTGGCGTGGCTGAGTCATTTTTTCCTGAACACTGTGTTCTCTGCAACATGAATCACTCTCAAAACTCCGCGAGAACGCAATTTCTCGGGCGGAAAAAAAGAAACGGAGGTGTGGGGGGAGGGTGAGGGGGGGGGTGGGAGGGGGGGGGGCGGCCTCCACTGTGTGAGATGAGAGGGGCGCGGAGCAGCAGCTGCGTCCTCACCCTCCACGGTCACCGACGACACCTCCTGGATGCGCTCCAGGAGGAGGTGCAGCCTGGAGGCCACGTCGCGCAGGGAGGCGGCGGCGTTGAGGCCGACCAGCAGCGAGGTGGCGGTCCTGTACGGATGGACGGGCCACGTGCCAAGGAAACGCACCGAGACGGCGGACTGCAGGGCCCCGCTCACCTGTTGTTCGATAGGGATGCAAACAAAAACCTATATCACCCGTGTTTTTACGAAGAGCGGTCTCTTCAGCGGCTGTGGTACGGTGGGGAGCGGTGGGTCGGGGGTTACCATGGCCTGCAGCAGTCTGGTGTGATTCAGGTGTCCGCCGTCCCTGGACATCAGCTGCCCGTGGTCCGCTTTCACCGTCACCGTCGCGTTGAAGCGCCACCCTCCGTTCCCGGAGCCATCTGCGGAGCCTGGAATTCAGATCACAAGCTTCGTGATTTCAAGCCAAACAAGCATCAGTTCCTGTCCACAAAACCAGAGCGGGAAGTCTGAGGACAACGAGCGCGCCTTCCTCTTTAGTCCCACGCTGAATGGATTTGACTATTTGGATTCACTTCCATGAATATCATGGCAAACGACAGTCCGAAAAAGTTGTTCCATCGGCCTCCACGATGAGTTTGTGTTGCTCCCCCCCCCCCCCCCCCCCCCCAGCTGATATTACCAACTATCGCGCGTTATGTAAGGCCCGGGCTTTATGACTCTTATCCACTTTGGCCACTCCAACGTTGTGTTTCGGGATGAGCTGCCGTCCCGCTATGCTGTGTAGCAGCAGCTGCGCGGCAGAGGTCACTTTGACTCACTGGAAATGTAATGCTACAGTACGTCAGAACTGATAAACAACATGGGCTCTGGCCTCTGTGCCACTGCACACCGAGAGGAGTGTTTTTTTACAGGCAAGCGAAACAGTAGCTACATTAGTGTTTTTTTTTTTCAAGTCAGGACGCATACTAACTTGTGGAATCGCTGCAGAGCGAGCGATTCGATCTCTGGCAGCATTTTTGCCAGCCCGGGCAGTCCACGTCCCGCTCGCAGCCCTCAGATCCGGGATGCAATCCATCCGCAGTTGGACAGGATCCTGGCTTGGCAGTGAACTCCCCGCTCCTGTTTACAGCTTTGTCCAAAGGAAATAACACGTTACAGGCCGTTTATTAGCAGCGAGATATTTGCAGCCCTGTGGTTGCCGCGCTTCCATCTGGCGTCCTGCACGCGGTGCCGCGCAGCGAAAGGCCACACCGATGACTGGTCCCCGTCGACTCGCCACGTCATCACGCGCCGCAAACACTTTCGGACATTCAGACGTGGCTCGGCGGTGTGCACTCACGCAGGGCGCAGTAGTGGCCGACTTGAACGTAGCCCTCGCAGCACCTGGTGGCCCGCTCCGTCACCGTCCTGTACTCGGTCCGGTGGACCACGGCGTAGAGTGTGACGGCACACGTCTTCCAGAGCAGCCAGCCGCCGCAGGGCTTCGTCACCGTGCGGGGGACTTGGTGCGTCGCCAGAAAACTCACGGTCCTCGTCTCGTTGTGAACGCACAGGTGGTATCCGGAGGCTGACAGGCCACCCCCTGAAACAAGACGCGCGTTGGAAATTGCACCTCTGGCCCGCCGTCAACGGCTGCCCGGCATCAGATGTCTAGCTGATCTTGACAGATAGCAACGTTTCTCCGTTCTGACATGCAGCATCACACATCACAGACAGCCTGTCATTTCCTTAAAAAAAAACTGTTAAAGGTAAGAATTACAAAGCATCCTGGATGTCCTGTTCTGCTGTGGCAATGCATCATTTCCAAGAGAGCCGGTTATCTGCGTAGAGGCCTACCTTCGTGCTCAGAGTATTCTCCACCACAGAGAGCCAGCAGGGCTGCGGTCACCCACATGGAGAGCGTCCAACTCATTTTTGAAAAATCAAACTCTCCACCACACGTTTAGCAACCACATTGTATGTGTGGGCTTCTCTCGTTCAGATGATGCTAACTGACTGTTCAGGGTTTGCTCAAAGACGAATCCTCTGTGGCTCTGTCATTCTCCTCCCCTCGGTGCTCCATCAGTCCCATATGGACTACAAAACCGTGGATCACAACAGGTGCTGCATGTGCTGGATTAAACTGAATATTTAGACTTACTAATGTCAGGGTATGAATTTACATTGACTTCTAATATGTCCGATATGTTAATATGTCTGATATGCCTTGCATTGCCATGATGTCTGGCAGCAAGACAAGCCTTCTGAGTCAGTGTGTTACAGAGCGAGGTGCACATTGACACATCGGTTCACATGACTTTCACAAAGGAAGCTCACGTTGCGGTTTCATTTTTCTAGATGATATGTTGTGATTCTACTCTGTCACCATAAGAGTCAGGGTCGGTAAACATGTTTATGATGCCAGGGAGCGGAGAGGTGGGATGGGAGGAGTCAGAGTCCCTAATGACTTGGTTTCCACGCAGGTAACCATGGCAGTGCGGGCTATGCTGCTGGCAGTAACAGCCTGTGTCAGCTTTTAGTATCAAGTCAGGAGGAGTGAGAACCATGCTGCCATTTTCCCACGTCTTCACTCCCATTACGTGAGGAACCAGTGGGATACTTTGGCTGCCAGAGACATGTTCTAAAAACAGGCACACATCAAGATCCTGTCCTCATTTTGACATACTGAAGGTGAATGCGCTTCCATGCTTGATTACAGAATACTCAACAGGTTCACTGCGTTCTTTAAAATGCCTTCATCGCTGTTTATCAACCTTCCCTTTTCATGCATGCCGTGATTAACTAATGGTGATCCTTTTATGGTAATGAGCTGTAAAATGTGCCTATCAGACCTCCCTCCGTCGTTCAGTGATAATGAGCGGTTACGTACTGACGCACTGCAGCACATGAATGCGGGGAGGTACAAGGCACAGAACGCGAAACGCAGTTGCACCACTCAACGGCATTCATTGGCCCAGTCGGACGCGTTTCTTCATGCCTTCGATGAAAATAGCCTTTTCGTGACCTGCAGCACACCTGAGTCACAACACACTGCTGCCACGCACCGCAGCTAAACAGGCTTCCAGGAAGGGGCCTGCAGGCCAGATAGGCATGGCAACAGGTCCCCACTGGACCCGGCTCCAACCTACTGCTACACTATGTTGACTCCCATTCAGCTGCACACCTAATTAATTTCACTGGGGTTACAGTGATGTGATGTCACATCGGTACCTTGCTCTTAAATCTCCTCTGTAATTGGATACACGACCGTTGATAGAACCTTATTTTTACTCAGCAGATGGGGTGGTGAATGTGTGCTTAATTGTTTATGTAAAAATTAAAATGAATGAACAGATAGACTGTATCATCTCTTAATATAAAGCTAAATGGGGCTTATTAATCAGAATTAAATGTATTACCTGGGAGTTATACAAATAAATTATACAGCTGAGAGGAATTTGCTTTGGTGGTTGGTATAGAAAACAGACAGCAGGATGTTAGCAGCATAGGATGAGATAAGTTAGTATTTTCCTTGGAGCGAAGGGCAGAGGCAGCCAAAAATCTGCAAGAGAACATCACATTTGCAATAAAACAACGTGATACACAATCGTGGGCGCAGATGGAGGGTGGGGGCAGGTGGGATTCGACCCAACCAGATTCGAATGTTCTCTGATCTGTCCTCCTCACTATCTATCTGCCGATAGCGCCCCCCCCCCCCGTTAAAAAAACTCCACCGTACACAATACACACTTCACACTCACAATAAACAACAGTATATATACAACAGTAGAAAAATAATTTTAATAATAGTAATAATATTTAAGTAATGGTGCAAGAAAACATTACACATGAGGTTAGCACCGGAATGTATGTTATGTATGTTTTCCAAGAAAATGGGTATTGTACGCAGTATTTAAAGTGTCAAGTGTATAGTAATCAGGAACAGAACCAGACTACTGACAGGTAGTTAAGTAGTTCATTGGCAGCCTCCGGCCGAAATGAAGCCCCTGCATAAACAAAACAAACAAACAAACACCGACAGTCTAAACTGAAAAAAATACGGCCTATTCCTTTAAATTAGCCTCGGTGTCGCGTCTTACGTCGGTCCCGCCTCCTGCCGCCGAGCTGGCCAATCGGGGCGCAGTGCACGTGACGAGCGTTCTTTGCGATGACCTCATCCCTGGTGTGGGATGACGTCAAATTCAAGATGGATGGAATCACGACCAGCGCGCAGAAAGCTGACAACAGTGAATAAAGTCCCGGCTGGACGGCGGAGACGGCGAGCTGACCACGGCCAGGGTAAGTGAGGGGTTAGCGGGGCGGGGGGGGGGGGAGCTCTCGGAGCCGGCGAGGGGGCGCAGACCGAGCCGCCCGGGCGCTCTGAGGCTGGAGCGTTTTTCTCCTCTCCTTCCTCCCTGACGTAACTCGGAAGGGGGGACCGAGCCGCTGTAAAAAAAAAAAGCCGAGCGGACACAACCTGCTCTGCAGCCAGGAAGCCGCGCCGCGTCGGGGGAGAAACACAGCCACAGCAACTCTGGGCTAAAGGCGGCCAGCGGACGCCGCTCACTCCCCCACAGCACAGCCTCTCCCCCCCCCCGTCTGCACACACCGTGTTTTCATGCCGCTGAAGCGGGCTCAACTTTCCCTCCGAGCCGTCGGTGGCTTCAGAGGGGAAGGGAGGAGGCGCGGGTGCTGCTGGTGGTGTGTGTGTGTGTGTGTGTGTGTGTGTGGGGGGGGGGGGTAAAATGGTCGCAGCCGCCTCGGTTCTTTCGCCATTTAGCCGCCGGGAAGACCGAAAGCAAGGGGGGGGGGGGGGACGCGTGACTGGTGACTAAACTGAAAGCGGAGCTCCGGGCCGAGAGAGAGAAGAAGTTGCCCGCGAGGAGGAATCGAGCCACGTCTCGCGGATGATCTAATGCCGGGCGCCTCACTTCCTCACACACGGAGCCCAGTGTGTGCGCGCGCGCGCTCCGAGCCGGAGCCACAAGTGCCGCCGGCCGAGGGGCGAGCGAGCGAGCGCTCGGTAGTTTTAATGAATGGGCGACGTAGCGCATAAGGAGAAAGTGGCGAGGCTGCGTCGCGCGTTTTTCCGGTCAGTTTTCAAAATAAACGCGCAACGCGTGTCGCCGACGAAACCCGGCGGGGGTGACGTGTCTGACAAGAGAACGGATCGCGAGGCATCAAGGAGACTCATGTCACAGCAAACCTATCGGAAACGTTATCGATCCCTCGGGGAGCCCCCCCCCCATCGAGAAACTCGAGCTACAGGTTATGATACCGTGAGTTGTAAACACAAGAAAACACGCTTTTGGCAGAGAGCAGGGGTGAAATATCCACGGGAGATAGCCAGCAATCATTGCGGGAGGGCGAGGACACCGGGTGCAAAGGTTCCAGGTTATGTGAAGGAGTTGTGAAAGCAGAGTGGTGAATTGCACCCGGTTCATGAACATACAAAGCTAGCTATGTACGAGGATGAATAGTAGCAGTCCTGTTGAAGTCCCCGAGTGACGTATTAGATATCTAAGGAATGACAAATCGGTATGGTTTTGCAAAGCCTAAACAGACAGACTTATACGTGGCTATGCAGTTATAACTAGGGACCATGTTAGTCGCTGCTCCAGGTTAGAACTGACATGCTGTCATCATCATCATTAAGGCTTTAACTGTCCCCCAAACTAAGGGCTCTCAAAGGATAAAGAAAGCAGGTGCCTATGGCCCTAAACATGTGCAAGCTGACACTGAAAGGCTTGTAAAGGCTATAAAATGATAGGCACCCCGACATATGCACCTCCACAGGGGACGAGGTGAAGCATGCTCCCCTCACACGTGTGTTCGCGTCTGCCATCATGCAGCCCTGACCTGTTGCTGGAGGCTGTTCGCTCTGCATGCGGATGGGGGGCAATATGTGAAGTTGCATCTGTCGGACCAGGCACAATCTCTGCCTTTTTGAAGATACCCTTGAATTTTATACCTGTTTTATGTGCTGGAAGTCGAGGTCAGGGTTAGGCTTTTAGTGTTTTAAAGGTAACTTCAACCTGCCCCAGATTTCTACATTCTCTGAAATTAATTCTTGTGATTGAAAATATATTTAAGTCACGTTTAAGTTAGAATTCTATGATGTTTAAGTCCATTTATAATTCCATTCATGCATAAAGCTAAGAAATCAGTAAAAATGTATAGTTTTCAATAATTATTCATTTACATATTGGGAATTCTGAAAGACTTTGTTTGGAGGAACGAGCCACCTTTTCCTTATTGTAGAAACTGTCAAAGCCTGTGGAATGCAGCAGATATTTTGAGTGAAAAACAAAAACACTAACTCTGAACACCTTACGGTGGCTCTCCGTGAAGCGTTCAGCCTGTTGAAATGTTTGCATGTTTGAAATGTTCGCGCCGCAGATTCCTGCTTTAAAAAAAGCCCTTTTCCTGTCTTTCAGCCATGGAGAGCCTCGTGCATTACAGCAATCCCTCCCATGCCCTCTCAGTGTTGGGGCTCCTGAATGAGCAGCGTCTGCGGGGCCAGATGTGTGACGTTGTCCTGGTTGTGGGGGACCAGAGGTATCAGGCTCACAAGAGTGTCCTGGCCGCCAGCAGTGATTATTTCCAGTCCCTGTTCACACGGGCGGACGCAGACTCGCTGAAAGTTGTCAACCTGGACTTCTGCGAGCCCGACGCCTTTGAGATAGTCCTGAATTACATCTACTCCTCCTCGCTTTTTGTCGACAAAGGCAGCCTGGCAGCCATACAAGAGATGGGCTACAGCCTCGGGATCCCTTTCCTCACCAATATTGTGTCGACAAGGCCGCATGCATCGTACTGCGTGTCCAGGAAGAGGCTCTCGTTCTCTGAAGGAGACGAGAACGACATGCAGACGAGGAGCGTCATTGTGTGCCGGATGCAGAATGACACGGCCCATCCCTCTCGCTCAGATTACCCAAGGAAATCGGAGAGGTCCTCATCTCCCCACACCAGCCCGGAGTCTGCCCGTCCTCCATCGGAACACAACTCGTACGAATCACCCCGGACCTCGGAGTCCATCCGCAGGAAGTCGTCTGAGCAGAGCGCTGCCGCGGACAGGAAGTCCACCTACCCGTACAGCTCCATATTAAAAGGGAACCCGTCTCACATCTCATGTGTTAGGCCCCAGCTCACGTCGTCGGTGTCTTTCAGCGATGCCGAAGTGCACCACATCAGGCTGCAGTCCGGCACCGACGTGGACACGAAAGAGGAGAGTGAGGAACAGGACCCCCACTACCGCACCAAAGTGCCCTTCCAGGGTCAGGCCAGCGAGCCCAGCCAGACCATCGACAGGAGCGGCCCGCTGATCAAGAGCCTGCTCCGCCGGTCCCTGTCCATGGACAGCCCCGTGCCCGTCTTCTCCCCGACCCTGGAGCTGAAGGAGCTGCAGGGCCGCGAGCAGTCGGTGGTCAAGATGGCGGCAAAAGCGCCGGGGCCCGAAACGTCGGCCCACAACGGCGATTCCAAGCGGACGTCTCCCTTGATTCTCAGGTCAAAGTACCCCGGCAGGTATGACGAAGCCACTCAGGTAGAAAGAGAGGTCAGCGTGAAGGCCGAGCCCAGTAGTCCCCTGGCCGACCCCATGGACATTATCCGAATCACGGTCGGAGACGCGTTGCCAGTCAACCTTAACGACCTCCAGACAAACTACGACCAAGGGTCCCGGCCCGACTTCAGCTCGTTTGGCAAAAGGAAGGACCGGCCCGACAACAGAAGGTACCCGTTCAAGAAGAGCAAAGTGTTCAAAGAGCACGCGCTCTCGGTGGACGAGAACGTGTCAAAACCAGTACCTCAGAGTGCCGGCAGCAACTGCAGCGACGACAGCGAGGAGCCACCGCAGAACAAGATTTTCAAATGCTGGAACTGCTTGAAGGTTTTCAGGTCCAGCGCCGGCCTGCACCGCCATGTGAATATGTATCACAACCCGGAGAAGCCGTACGCATGTGACATCTGCCACAAGCGCTTCCACACCAACTTCAAAGTGTGGACCCACTGCCAAACCCAGCACGGTGTGGTGCAAAACCCGGCCTCGTCCTCCAGCTCCTCTGTCCTGGACGAGAAGTTTCAGAAGAAGCTGATCGACATCGTGCGCGAGAGGGAGATCAAGAAGGCCCTGCTCTGGAAGCTGAAGAGGAACAAGCAGGGCCTGCAGTCATCCGCGCTCGGCAAAAAGAGATCCCGGCCCGTCTTCATATGTCCCTACTGTGGGAAGGTGTTTGTGTTCCAGTCTCAGTACAGGCAGCATCTACGGACGCATCCCGCTGAGAAAGCGGAGCCGGAGCCGGCCGGCGAGGGCATCCTCTACCGGGAGCGGGACGAGATCGCCCGAGAGAAGGAGACGGACGTCGGCGTGTACTCCTGCCGCCTCTGCAACATGAAGCTGTCGTCGCTCTTCGAGCAGGGCGACCACGAGCGCGGCTGTCGACACGCCACCGTCTGCCCCTACTGTGGCCTCCGCTTCTCCAGTCCCGCGGTCAAAAAGGACCACGAGGCGCACTGCAAGTACAAGAAGCTCACGTGCCTGGAGTGCATGCGGACCTTCAAGTCCTCCTTCAGCATATGGCGCCACCAGGTGGAGGTCCACAACCAAAACATGATGACTGTTAAGGACCAGATGCACCTGAAGCGACTGGAGAGCAACGAGGACGAGTCCGAGCTGCTCCGGGACGAGCACTATCGGGACGAGCCCCCGGCGGGCGGGAGCTCCCGCGAGACCGTCAGCTACAGCGACTCCTCGGGGCCGCCCATGTACGATTCCGAGGACTCCTCGTCCTACGCGCCCGAGGACCTGAGCATGGGCCACCACGGCAAGCTGGTGGTGAAGGAGGAGCCGCTGGAGGAGGCGGTGAGCGACAGGGCGGACGCGGCGGACGCGGGCAAGGGCGAGGAGCCCGGCGTGTGGCCCTGCGAGAAGTGCGGGAACCTCTTCGGCTCGCGCAAAGACCTGGAGCGACACCAGGAGCTGCTGTGCCACATCAAGCCGTTCATCTGTCACATCTGCAACAAAGCCTTCAGGACCAACTTCCGCCTTTGGAGCCACTTCCAGTCCCACATGTCGACCGCCAGCGAACCCGGAGCCAAAGAGATCGACAGGCAGCACTCGCCCCTCTCCCCGTCCCCCCCCGCCACCCCCCAGAGCTCCGAGCGTCCGTCCCCGCAGGCGGCGCCGCCGGCGTCCGCCCAGGCCCCGGCCCCGGCCGAGGAGTCCAGCAGCCCGGAGCCCTGCGGCGCGTCCCTCGGCAGCAAGGCCAAGAGGCCCGAGCTGGAGCGGCAGGCCAGCGGCCACAGCCCCCTGTCGAGGTCCAACAGCGTGGAGAACCCGGGCGGCCCTCAGGAATCGGACACACTCTTCTACCACGCGCCGTCTCTCTCGGCCCTGACCTTCAAGAGGCAGTACATGTGCAAGCTCTGCCACCGCACCTTCAAGACCGCCTTCAGTCTCTGGAGCCACGAGCAGAGCCACAGCCACATGTAAGCGTCGGACGAGGTTGCGGCGGTGCCCCTCGTTTGGGGGGCACAGTGACGTGACGTTCGAATAATCACACCTCAGCCTACAAAAAAAGGAAGACTTTGAATGTATAGCTTATTTGCTTGCCTCCAATGTCATATATTCAAGTGGCCATGTTCATTAGAGGTGTAAATGTGAATGTGCAATCAAGTGCTAGAATCCCATGTGAGACGAGATGGTTTTCAATGGTTTATTTTTTCCTTTCCGAAACGAGCTATAAACATTTATCAACTTTGAACCTTAGTTGTCTACTCGTATCTATCCTAGGTGTTCCGAGGGGACGCGGCGCAGTCGAGTGGAGGAAGAGGCGCGACCGTTTGCCGTGTTTCCTCCGCGTGGAAAAAGTGCTTTAAGTTTAGGAGGCGGCGGCGGCCGACTTGCGAGTAGTGCTTTGCTTTCGTATCGAACCCGTCTCTCGACGTGAGTGGCGCCCCTTGCCGGTGGCCTCGACCATGTATTCAATATGCACTTTGCTCGACGGTTCGATTCTGTTACAGGGAGACGTAGTACAAAAGGCTTGCCAGGATCCTTCCACTGGCGGGGGGGGGGGGGGGGGGGGGGGGGCTTCGGGCCGCGTCGCGTCGGCCAATCAGAACAACAACGCGTTCCGCATTCGTTCTTCCACGCTTGACCGTCTTCGTCCGCCATCGCGTCCCCTTCGTCCACCGACCAGACGGCTCGGGAGAGGCGCCGGTTCGGCATGGGAACGCGCGTTCGCTCCGAGCGTGGCGCTCCTGACCCTCGCCCCTGGCGGCCGCCCGTTCCACTCCGTCCCGCCAGTTCGTCTTCCAGCCGCTCGCCCCGGCGGGTCGTCCCGTGCGACGCAACCGTCGGCGCGGCGTTTCCAGGAAGCGACGTCGCCGTCGTTGCTCCTTTCGTTTCCGTTCGGTTTTGGGGTTTTTTTGCTTTGCCAATTCGAGAAATCCGCCCGGTCGAGTGTTTGCGGGTCGCCTCAGCTCCCTGGCAAGCTCGGGAGGTGGTCGGCGGCTGGTCCCGGGTACGGGAGAATGTCACTTGGCTTACTACATCAGCTGCTAAGACACCTGCCAGGGCGCGCGCACACACGCACACACGCGCGCACACGCACCACTCTCTTTCCAATCAAACTCGATGCAGGAAACCCGCGCGGATACCGGGAGAACTCCACACACACACACACACACACACACACACACACACACACGCTCAAACCAGCGACAGTCTGGACGCGAAGGGACGGTGCTATCCACAGGGCCGCTGTGTCGCCACGCAGTTGTAATCCCACTGGAATACGGAAGGTGAAAACCGATACAACCCCGGGCGCAGCATCAGTGTTACTCAAATAGTCGCAGACCAACGGGTTTCTCGCAGCGCAACATTGTCCATGCAATTGAGCTTTACGACGCTTCGACGGCCTTATGCAAACGCGGAAAAGGAAACGCGTTCTCCGTATCGTCTATCATGAAAGCACAATAGAAGTTCAGATGACTTTTGACTCAGGCTTTTGGAGGTGGTTACGTCGAGAGGGGGGGAGGGGGGGTGGGGTGGGGGACACACACCGGAAAACAAATCTTTGCTTCGACACGTGGCAAGAGTGTTCCTGCTTTTGGAAAAAAAAAACCCACAAAAAACTCGTGTTCTGATTGTATTCCGGTCGTTTCACAGTTGCGTTCTCGTACAAGTATATCCTGCTTTTGGCTCGATGGTTTAGAACTTTTGTCGTTGGTTGTTGCGATTGCTGTCGTTCCGGGGAGGCGCCAATCGTGGGATTCGTTTTCCACTCGGCGGGCAACACGAGCCGCATTCCGACGTTCAGCTCTTTCGGGGAAACCGTGTCGACAACAGTGCTCTTACGTTCTCGTGATGACGAGCTTTCTGGGAGCTCCTCACAAACGATTTAGAATTGTGCAAACGGAAGTATTTGTATCTTCGATTTTTGTACCGATTTTGTTAGTAACAGAGTTTTATCTTTCTGGTATTCCCGTGCTCTCACTGCAATAATGAATATTTGTATCGGCATTGGTTGCGTTCCTGTTGCTTTCGACGACCCGCGGCTGTTTCGTGTGTAGGTTTTTCTACCGTTTTTTGTGCTTGGTTTCTGTAATAAAGAGTACTATTAAATATACTGTATATACAGCCAGCTGTGGTCTCCGTTATTCTTCTGCACAGGGCGCTGGACCCGGGGGGGGGGGGGGGGCGAACGCGGGACCATGGATGAGTGTACCTGAGGAAGTGTGTGTGAAAACGGACACGCCGGTCATCCTGTTGGCAGAGGGAGGGGGGGAGGGGGGGTGGGGGGGGGGGGGGGGGGGATGTTTTCCACGCTCTGGGCCGCGGTGACAACCTCTGACTGGAAACTGCCCGAGTGAACTTAGGAGGGCTTTTTGCTCTCGGTGGGAAAAAAACGGCCGGGTGGAAATCCTGTCCCGGCCGCGTGTAAGGTCACCCCACCCCCCCCCCCCCACCCCCATGAAGTTGTGCGGGGCAGAGGAAGTTTTCACACAAACGAGGAAATCTGTTCATCGGAGTCAGCTTTTGCATACACATGTGATTCACGTTTTGGGATTCACTCACGACATTTATTTTGTGGTAAAACCATCCATTATTTTAGTTTTAGAGTCAAAGATTTTGAATAGTTTACACATTTTGACATCAGGAAGGAACATTTTTAACTAATTTAACTGAGCTACGGTCTCGCTTGCTGCGGTGACACGTCCAGGTGGTGAGAGGTGAAAACAGCCTGAAAAGAAAAGACTTGTGAAGACAAAAACTCCTTAAAATGAGCATAATCCAAAATCGTATTACACAATAAATACTGGAGCCACATCAAAAGAAGGCAACCGGGTCCAGGTGCCCACGCGGACGCCGCTTCATTATGGTAAAGACAGAGCTGGTAGATGTTGCTTCGGAGCCTAAAGAGAGACGCTAGTCATTACTACAGATACAGCTGTGGACGGACCCGGGTGTCCTCACAGTGCCAGAGTGTCTTTGATCAGCCTTCTCATGGTGGTGCTGACGGAGGTGCCCAGAGAGTCAGTGATCTGGAATGTGATTTTGTAGAGGTACGGCTGCACGTCCTTGAGGCTGGTGTCGAAGACGTTGTCCACCTCGGACTGCGTGGGCATCTTTGGCAGGTACTCGTGGCGGTTGATGACCTCCACCACGTTGATCACCTTCTCGCCCAGCTTCTCGCCCACCTTCTCCCTGCAGATCTGCCTCTCCTGCTCGTTGGCCAGGTTCACCACGTTGACTTTGATGCTCCACACCTCCCAGGGGATGCACTCGTCGGAGAAGGGCCAGCGGGACTTCTTCTTCTGGTAGAACTCCAGCGAGATCTGGCCCACGCCGTCGCTGCCGGAGTTGCTCAACGCGTCCTGCCGCAAAGAGAGCACGACCGTCAGACCAGGCCCGATCGTCCGTGACAGCACCCGCCGAGCCCCGCACTCACCTTGAACTCGGACACTGCCTTCCTGATCACCCTGTCCAGCTCCTCGGAGGACACCCTGACGAAGGTGAAGTCGATGAAGTCGCAGTCGATGTCCAGAGTCCCCACCGTGCCGATGGAGTAGGTGCCCTCCTTCTTGTAGTGGAACTTGCCCGTGCTGCGGTGCAGTAGGATGGTGTGCAGCAGCGCCAACATCGACTCCTCCACCTGCCTCGACTCCACCGTCACCTCAAGGACCTCCGAGCGGCAATTCATGGCGAGCACACGCTTATTTCCATTGACGAGCGTCGACGGCTAATGGAGACGATGACTCGCGATGATCTACTGAACCTCGGGATGACGACGACACTTTGTTTACCTCTGCGGATGGGCGGGGCTTAGCCCGCACGATATACTGCAGTACATTAAAGTGTCAAATATCTGTCTTTAAACAGCTCACGCCTCTCATGAATACACGTTATACACGGTAAACACTGGAACGATTTGAATAACGAAGCTCGTTCGTTAGCCTCTAGCTAATGACAACAGAGGGGCGAACTACGGCAAGCCGCATAGCTCAAAACACCTATACGGATGCGCTTTTTGGCTGTATTTCTGCCTGTATTTCTGTGTTCGCTTCATGTGAAATAGAAGACATACTGACGGAAACAAACATAATAAGTGGTGTTCACAGTTATTCGCTGTCAGTTATTTGTACTTTTAGGAGTTGCGAGCACGGGCTGTGCTGGTTGGTCGCTGTGCATTGTGGGAGTCTCGCTCGGTGCCACATATCAGTTTCCAGACTGACTGAGTCCAGTCAGACCGAGGCTCGGACCCGCTCCACAAGCAGCCGCACAGGCTCCACCGCCCCCCCCGGAGCCTCCACGATGTCCTCCCGGGACTCCCCCCGCGTGTCTGGGTCCCCTCTGCCGGAGCCCGGCTCTAAACTTTGGATTTAATCCCCGCCGGGGCGGACGTTGTTGGCGGCGGCGCAGCGCCCTGAAGACTGAGCCGAAGTGAGGCGAAGATTAGCCGAGTGAGCTAACCAGCGTCTCCTCCGAGGGGGAGAGGCGGAGAGGCGGCTCTGATCGCTCCCCGCGGCTTTATCTCGGCCCGGAGAGCTCGGTCAGCCCTCCTATAATGCATTAGGTGTGTGTGTGACCTCGCTTTGCTCGACCTGGGAGCGCTGTGTACGCTTGTGAAGGCTGCGATGGAGCCCATCACCGTGGATGAGCAGAGTTTGTTTTGGGGCTCGTTATCGGCTCTGGGAGATCTCTGTCATTGATCGGACTTCTTCCCCGACCGACTGGTTCTGTGCTATGCGGCTGCCGGGACGCGTCTCCCCGGAGGTGTGCTAAGACTCTGATCCGTCGCCCTCGTTCGCGAAGAATGTCCGACCCGGAAAGTTCCGGTTCGTATCTGGGTTTGGAGGATCCGCAGTGGCTGTGCATGGTCACGCTGTTCATCGCGTCTCTGGTCACCCTGGTCGTGTACTTCGTGCAGTACTTCCAGCACAGGGGTGCGGGAGGTCAGCGGAGATCGGCAGAGGACAATGCGGAGAAGGAGGAAGCGGCTTCTCTGCTGGGCTGGGCTCTGTCCCAGGGCAGCTGGAGGAGCCGCTGGAGGGGAGCCTGGTGCCGGGCTCTCAATGACAGGGCGAGGAGCCGAGGGGTAAGTCAGTCCCGTGATCGGCCAGCCTCCCGGCCACGATGCGATGACAGGCGGGTGACTTCAATCAACACGCTCGCGCACGGTTAAAAATGAACCGCGAGCAATCGCCTCTTCCACGCCGCTCGCGTCTTCAAAGGCCACCGCGCTTTGACGCGCACTTCTTCAAAGTGGCGTCTCGGCGGCCTCAGATCTGCCCCGGCCCGCGCCATCCTTCCAACCCGTCCCTCCCAGAACTGTCAAGTCAAAACAGACGCTCATTGTTTTGCGAGTGTGCTGCCCCGTGCTGTTGTGTAACAGGTTTGTGTCTCGGTGTGTCTGTCCTCCTCCTCCTTCTCCTCCACGCCAGGGTCCCGTCCTGCTGACATTTCACGAGGACGACGTGGAGGCGTCCGAGCTCAAGCTCAGCCAGGTGTCCAGCTTCCAGAAGTCCGCCACAAACAAGGTACACACCACCATCACACCCCCCTTTGCTCATCAGTTGACCCCTATGACCCCTAAGAGATGCCGCACGGTTCTTGCCGGTGGCATCTCTCATCAAAACCTCCCCCCGCGGTGTCCGTCTCGATCACGTACGCTTGTAGTGTCTCTCAGACGGGCCTCTCCTCCTCCTCCTCCTCCTCCTCTCCCTCGGGACAGAGGAGGCTCGCCCGGGACCACTGCTGCATTCTCGGTCCGCAGCAGCAAAACTCTGACTCATCAGCTTCGCCCGTGCAGGCATCTGCCCCACTAATGTAGAATTGGCAAAGCAGATGCACTTCAGCATGTTTCCCCACCCCCCACCCCCCCCCCACCCCTCCTCCTCAGGTATCTACTTGTACGTGTTTCGAAAACGAGAAAAAAAGCAAATCGCTTGCAGGATTTGTCAGACGCGGGGGCCGTGTGTGCCAACCAGCGGTGGAGGGTGCGTGAAGCGGGCCAGCGGGCTTTTATTTTTGTTTTTTTACCCCCCCCCGCCCAGGGGTCAGATGGGGACGGGCGGCCTGCCGGGGCCCGGGCGGCTTTTGCGCCGTTCCCAGTGCACACTCAGCCCTTTCTTTGTGAGCATCGCGATATGGACCCAAACACCAGGTGCCCTGCCGTTGAATGCGGGGCACTTTAATGAGCGCGGGCTTATTTCCACCCCGCACCCCCCTGTGTGTGTGTGTGTGTGTGCGCAGCAACACACACGCACGCACGCACACGCACGCACACTTTAAGAAGCTTAAATAGCTGTCAAGCTCAGCACCGAGGAGGAGCAGACAGACAGGAATGCATCAACAGCTATGTTTATGCTGAGGTCTCCCCTCGCAGTGATTTAATACCGCCCCGCACACACACACACACACACACACACACACACACACACACACACACACACACACACACACACACACACACACACACACACACACACAAAGTAATAGGATGAAGAAGTGCTGGTCCGGTCGGCTCATAATGCCTCTGACAGTTTGTGCAAACGTCGCCACTTCTTTAAAACTCACTCACAATGTGTGTCACGTGCTTCTCGTGCGGTACAGTGCCTACGGTATATACCGGGGGCAGGCCACCTGTTCCACAAAGAGCCGCCGTGGCTGCAGGTGTTTGTTCCAACCTGTCCGTCGCGCACACATCGACCAATCAGATGTTTGAAGACTCGGATCGGTCGATTGTATCAAGCCAAATCAGGTGTGCTGCTGCCTGGTTCGGAACAAACACCTGCAGCCACAGCGGCTCTTTGTGGGGCAGGTCGCCCACCCCTGGTATACGCAACGCCAATGTATCTACTCTCCACCTCCCCCGTTTTGGGGTTGCCCCGTCCCCAAGTGGCCTCAGCCGCCCGTCCCGCTCTGGTCCCCTGGCTCTGAGTGGCCCTGTTGTGTCTTCCCATCCGCAGGCCGCCTCCTGCACCGTGCTGGGGGAGAGGCTCCGCTTCTCTGTCAGCGCCTCGTCTCCGGCCGCCGCCGCCGCCTCCGCCCATCCTCACAAGTACACGGTGTGCGTGTCTCCGCTGGAGCTGCAGGTAAAGCCGTCCCTTCCGGGGGTTGGAAGTCGCCGTGGTTGGGCGCTAATGGGAGGTTCCGTCGAGCGGGATGTCCCGCCCAGCTCTCCGCCGCAGATGAGGCGGTGGGGGGTGTCTTTTCTGGGCCTGGCAAAGGTCCAAAAGACCTCGTTTGAAAATCAACCGTCGGGCCTGGTTCCAGTAAGGCCCGCCCTCGCTCTCCCTGTTCCCATTCATCGGGAACAGATCACCTGCTTCAATGGCGGCCCCTCCTATGCTCAGAGTGGGACTTCAGAGTGGGTTGAGCCTTCATATAAAGTGTCCCAGCTGAGGGCGGGAGTCTGTCCGCCTGTCTGCGACTGGTTAATTGACTCGGCACTAGTTCATCATGATGTGCGCGTTTCAGTCGGAGAGGGATAAAAATGTCGCCGTAGGCTTGGAACCGTTACGATGGGTGTCCATGGACGCCCGGAGATCGAGTTGTTCTCCACTTTGCCTCCTCTCCACGCTTCAAGGCAAGTCAACGCGTCTATATTTGACCCGGCGTTTGCATAGCCCCGTAAGAACATCCCCGGTTAAATCGTAGCCAGGCGTATGGATGCGAGCCGGTTCCACGAGCTAACCCAATTGTATTAAAGCTATTTATGGAGCCATAAGGTGCTTGTCATCCCTCCCCGAGCTCATTGTGCCATAAATACAACCTGGACGCGAGAGAGAGAGAGAGAGGGAGAGAGAGAGAGCGTGACCCGAGTCGGGATTAGAGCCACGGGGCCGTTTTTTTTTTTTTGTTTTGCTTGCGGGCCGGTCGTTGTGGCAGGCGCATAAAGGAAGCACCCCTCGTCTCCTTTTCACCGCCATTGTTCCGGCCCGGGCCTGGAAAAGTCCCAGCCCTTTCAAGCGTCTCCGTCCGCCGGAGCGTTTGTTTGGCGTTCCACCTGGAACGCTCCCGGCGGCTCGCGTTATCAGCGCTGGACGTGTGGCCCTGGGCCTTTTGCTCCCGCATGGACACGAGGCCAGAGCCAGCGCACTGTGCGTGTGCGTGTGCGTGTGCGTGTGTGTGTGTGTGTGTGTGGACTTTGTCTCCCCCAACGCACGGCTGCGCCACGAGGCCTGTCGCATGTGATGGCACACGTGTGACGTCACGTGACCCCCCCCCCCCCCGCGTTTTACACATCTTCCCCATCGGATCTTTAGTGGTTTTTCCTCCCGGGGCCGGAGCCCCGTAGGCCGCGATACTGCTCTCCTCGATCCGTCCCCGTCGCTATCTGACGAGGCCTTTGTTTGGCCCGCAGAGGCGGCCGCTCAGCTCGAACGCTGGAATCCAGGCGTGCCGAGACAGGATGGCCCGGTCTGTTTTCGGTCTCTCTCTCTCTCTCTCTCGCTCTCTCTCCCCCACCCCCCTCCTCTTCTCTCACATCCGTAGCCGGAGACGCGCGCCTCGTCCGCTCTCCCCGTAACCCGCCCCTTGTGTGCCGTTTCCCCCCTCAGTCGTGTTGCTAGCGGAACAGAGTATTGGAACAGGGTCGCAGAAAAGCAGCCTCCTGGGCTTGGGGACGAACCGGGCCCCTAGCTCTCTTAACGAGAACCTCACCCCGGATCTGGGACGCGCGATGCCTAGTCGTCATCACACGCGCTCTACTCTCCTCTTGTGTCCCCCCAGCTGGACCTGCGGATGCAGGAAGCCGACGGCGAGGTCACGGTGGGCTGGGGCCCGTCTCACCTGGACGCGGTCAGGCTGCGGGTGACGCCCGCTCTGGCGCAGGTAGCCCCAGGCCGCGGGGGGAGGGGCGGGTCCAAATATTGGTACGCCGGAAGGCGAGGGCAACCGGTTATTCAAACGTCTCTTCTTTTTGTTTGCTCCCCCCGCTACGCGGCGTCCCCCAGGACGATCCCGGCGCTCCGAGCGTGGCGGCCGTGACGGAGCAGCTGAGGCAGCTGCTGCGGGCCGCGCGGCCCTCGGTGTCGCTCAGCTGCCGGCCCGCCCAGGCCTCCGAGCTCAAGGTGAGTGCCCTCGAGGACCGGGGAAGGGGGGGGGGGGGGTTGACCCGGGGTTCGTACGGTGTGGGCCGAAAACGAGGCCTGGGTGTTTACCGGCACTGGGGGAAAAGTCCCAATAACAAGTGTGAAAACCACATAGAGCAGGGGTGTCCAACTCATCCCGCGAAGGGCCGTGTAGCTGCAGGTTTTTTGCTCCAACCGAGCAGCAACACGCCCGACCTGACTCTTTCAATGAACCGACCTCAACCTTCAGACGGCCGATCGGTCGGACTGTGAACTCTTGATCGGTTGGAGCAAAAACCTGCAGCCACACGGCCCTTTGTGGAATGAGTTTACCACGGTTACACCGAAGTGTGGGGTGAAGGACGCTGGGTTTTGAGTTTCTGTTCTGTTTGAGGAAAAAGGCTGAAAGGTTCATGTTATCTTGGTCCCCCGCCCCTCCCGCTGGGGGACAGGTCTTGAATCGCAGCGCGTTGCATTCTCCAGAAAAAGGGCTTGCGTCCGGAAATATTGCCAAACGTTGCAGCCGCCTTCCCCCCCGAAGGGAGTCTCGGGAAGTTTTCCTCTTTTTTTTTTCCCCCCTTCGACTCAGATGCTATCGGGTAGGCTTGGCCGTCAGCCCGAGCCTCTCCCCCTGGCGCGCCAATCCTCTTGTGATTGAAGGCTCTAAAAACGGGGGCGTCCAACTCATCCCGCGAAGGAAGCCGCGCGGCTGCAGGTTTTTGCTCCAACCGACCAAGAGTCCGCAGTCCGACCGCTCGGCCGTCTGACGGTGGAGGTCGGTTCATTGGAAGAGTCGGGTCGGGCGTGTTGCTGCTTGGCAGCCGCACGGCCCTTTGTGGAATGAGTTGGACACCCCTGGTCTGAAACGATGGGGCGGTCCATCGGGGCCGGTTTACATCTGAGCTGTAACGCCGCTCATTCACGCCTGGCGACCAGTTTGCCTCCGCCCCGCGGAGTTCGTGACCGCGTGCTTCAGATGCTCGGGCTTGTAAAGACTGGTGAAGTCTTCTCAAGAGGTCGGGTGAGGATGCGGATGGAGCGGCTGGGAAATGCCCCCCCACACACACACACACACACAGAGCCTCATTCCCGGTGCGCCGTGTGTGTGGTCTCTCCCGCAGGAAGCCCACGACGGCGTGGTTTCGCCCCCGAAGCCTCCGCGCGCCCACGACTGGAAGCTGCTGGTGAAGAACATCCGGGTGACGCTGGATCAGGAGGGAGACGCCGCAGGTCAGACGCCTCGTCCTCAAAAAGCGCTGCTCGGGTCTAACGCTGTCCAGCCTGAGGTTTTCTGCCAGCACCTGACCCCTGTAACAGCGACAGGTCTCATGATACCTCCCGAACTGTCAAATCCTTGTATTTCCAGTGCGTAGGTTCCGGGTTTGGTCTGTGCTTAAGCATAATACAGGTTTGAGACGGCGTTCTTGTGGCATTATGACTCTAAAATGCCAGATGGGGCTTTTTGTTAGTGAATCCTTGAGGTATGAAGCACAGTGGTCTGAGGGAGAGGTCCTGCTCGGCCTAGTCATTAAGGTGCCGATCTTCTGGTTAAAGCTGAACAGCCGTGGCGCTATTAGAACATGACGGCCACGGCCGCCCCCCCCCCCCCACACCCAGTGTCTGGGACCTGCACGCAGGTCGGGCAGCCGGGACGGAGTCACCCGGGAACCAGATGACGACGCGTCTCCTCCGGCTGATGAGGGACCTGGAAGTCTCAGGCGTCCTCCGCAAACTGCTAGTTTGGCCCCGTGAGTCAGCGCGTGTGGCGGGCTCCAGACCTGCCCTCTCGAGACATGACACGGCGCTCTGCACTCCTCCCCCGCCCGTATCACCCTGAGTGGAGAGCGGTCGCACACGTCCGCCTTGACGATTCTCGCCGAGGGCTCGGGAGGGGGGGGGGGGGGGGGGGGGGGGGGGCTACGCTCTCGGCACCCTGAGATCGTCACACCCTCGTCCCCCCTGACCCCGGGCTCTTCTGTGATTGCAGGCGGCGTCTGTCCTCTGTGCGTGCTGCAGCTGGACGACCCTCCGCAGAAGTTCAGCACCTCCGTTTTAAAGAACACGACCAATCCTGCCTGGGAGCAGCCGTTCATCTTGTAAGTGCCGGCGTGAGACGTTCTTGCTCCTCTTACTCCCGGGCCGATCCGCCACCGAAACTGAAAAATCTGTTCTCCGTTCCCCCACCAGCGAGTTGAACGGACTCTCAAAAGAGCTCAGCATTCAGGTGATGGACGATGGACGACCTCAAGAGAGTAAGGAAACGGGGTGTGAGGCTCCCTTTCACGTCCTTCCATTCCCGCCTTAGAGGCGGACGGGTTGTTCTGGCAGCGTGACTGGGCTAAACCAAGCGCGTCTCTCTCTCTGCCGGTCTCTCCCCAGGTCCCTTACTTGGCCAGGTGTCAGTGCCTTTCGATCTGGTGAAGAAGCAGCCCAAAGGACAGCAAACGTTTGCACTCACGACCAAAGACGGAGCGGCCGGGTCGCTTACTACTGAGGTGAGCCACCCCCACCCGGTGCTTCTCCTCGTATGTGCGGACCTGGGGTTTACGCTGCGGGATCACCTCTCTCCCTCCCTCTCTCTCTCTCTCTCTCTCTCTGTCTGTCTGTCTGTCTGTCTCTCTCTCTCTCTGTCTCTCTCTCTCTCCCCCTCTCTCTCTCTTTGCAGTTTACCTACCTGGAGCCCAGCGAGGTGAGGTCCTGGCACCCTCCCACCCCGGCCTCCAGTAAGAGGGTGGAGATGGACCGCACCGTCATGCCCTGCGGCACCGTGGTCACCACCATCACCGCCGTCAAGAGCAAGCCGGGGCGGCTCCTCCCTCACGGGCTCAACCTGGGTACGCACACACACACACACACACACACACACACAGATCGGCTTCAGCTGCTGAAAGCTGACACAGTTGCTGGGACTAGGGCTGGACCGCCTGAGCAAATGTCAAGGAGAGTGATGTAAAGCAAAGAGTCACACATTGTTAGACTTCTGCCTTATCACAAGAGGTGTAAAGATCATAAGGTGTAAAGCAGAAATAGTACAAGCAGTCACAAGGGCCTCGTTGACCTGCATGTCGGTGAACTCCGTGTGTCTTAAGGGAGGATGATGTAACGCCTGAAAGTCTGCACTAGGTTTCAGAGCTTCTTGGGACCGTGCCGTCCCTGCCCAAGGTGGCGGTTTAGGCGTGAGGCTCACTGTGCTCACCGTTCGCAGACGCCGGCCAGAGAGCGGCGGCCCCCAAGCCCAAGCTGTCGGAGCGGCGCGTGTCCGAGCAGGCCTCCATGCTGGGGGCCACGGTCAGCAAGGCCCTGTCCTCCTCCGACACCGAGCTGCTCATGCTCAACGGCACCGACCCGGTGGCCGAGGCCGCCATCAGGCAGCTGCACCAGTCGGCCAAGCAGAAGCTCAAGTCCCCGGTCAAGAAGAGCACCATCATCATCTCCGGCATCGCCAAAGTGAGGGGCCGCTCCGCTTGCGCGCCTGTCTGAATGCTTGAAAATCGAAAAAACCTGTCCAAAACCGTGTCCGTGACGTCCCCCTTCCCCCCACCGCAGACGCCCCTGTCTCAGGACGACGAGCTGGCCATGATGGCGGGCTACGCCGCCGCCATGGACGCCTCCATGTCGGAGGGCAGCTCTACTCAGGACGTGACCACGGCCATCGCCTCGGGGGCCAGCAGCCCCCCCGACGAGTCGGAGCCCCGGGAGGGTCCCAGCGGGGTGGGCCGGCCGCCCGACGACTGGGAGAGTCAGACCGGAGAGGATCTGGACCACACCTCGCTGTCCATGTGCGTGTCGGAGGCTGCAAGCTGCAAGAAGAGCAGAGGTGAGGGACCCGGTTCAGCTTCAGACGCTCCATTCGGTTGCTTCTGTGGCATCCCGTCGCTCCTCAGTGACGCAGTGTCTCTTTGTGTTCCTCACTCTCTCTCTCTCTCCCTCTCCCTCCTCTGGCCGTTTCATCCGTTTTTCCTTTCTCCACTGTCACCACTGCCGTCTCAGAGGAGAGCATTATGTCATTATGTCCACACGAGTAAGTTGTTCGTTGCGGCCTCGGTGCCCTAGCATGTGTGGTGTCCGCTAGCCAGCTTAGTAGAGTAGATAACGTAGCGCGGCTTGTTGACCAGACCGTCTCAGATCGGCGGCTTTAGTGGTACGCGGCGTCTACACAGTAGAGGCTGCGCGCCTGTCACATCATTGGAGCAACAAGTTGAAAGTGAGTATCGAAGCTGTGACCCAGTCCTGGACACTTCTGTGTGGACTCTGGATATTAAGACGGACTGGAGACTCTAAACTGGCCCTCGGCGTGTGGATGACCGCTGTGAGGCAAAAGCAGCGGTCAATGATTTCATGGTGTAAAACACACAATGCTAATCAAACATCTACTCATACTGCAGCACTAGTTATTAGCTGTAATGTTCAGTCTCGTGTTGTAGAGCTGTATTCTAGAGGAATACGGTGCCTGTCACTAATTGTCATCCTAGAGCCTAGAGATAATACAACATAATCCAGCTAATCGAATCCATAAAGCCCAGTAAAGTAGCCTGTGGTAATTCCTAATGTGCTTCCAGGGAGAGGTGATGTTTCTCAGTGTTGGCTCCTGATGAGAAACGGTGGAGAGTAGAAAGCGTTCTCTCCCCAACCTGTCCAACCCGTGCCAGCCGCTAGCTTTCAGCTAACTAGCGTGCTCGTCTCGTCTGACCGTACGCCCTCTAACGCCTCCCGTCCTCTTCGCTGCCCCCACCACAGGCAGCTTCCTGCAGAAGAGCGCCAAGCTGTTCTTCAGGCGCCGGCACCAGCGCAAGGACCCGGGGATGAGCCAGTCCCACAATGACCTGGTGTACCTGGAGTCCCCGGCGGCCGTGGAGCGGGCCAGCCGCACCGCCACGCTCAGCCGCATGCTCAACCGCAAGAGCAAGAACAAGAGCAAAGCCAACGGCTCTACCTCCACAGGGGAGCCGCACGCGTGACCCTGCCCTAGCCCACCCCACCCCACCCCAGCCTAGCCTAGCCTAGCCTAGCCTAGCCTACCCTACCCTACCGTACCCCACCTTTTCCTACCATATCCCACCCTAGCCTAGCCTAGCCTAGCCTAGCCTAGCCTACCCAACCGTACCCCACCTTACCCTACCATATCCCACCCTAGCCTAGCCTAGCCTACCCTACCGTACCCCACCTTATCCTAGCATATCCCACCCTAGCCTAGCCTAGCCTAGCCTAGCCTAGCCTACAGTACCCTACCATATCCCACCCCACCCTACCCTACCCTACCCTACCCTACCCTATCCTATCCTAGCCTACCCTACCCCAGCTTAGCCTACTCTACCCCACCCTATCCTATCCTAGCCTACCCTACCCCACCTTAGCCTACTCTACCCCACCCTACCCTTCCCTTTGCTAATCTAGCCTAGCCTACCCCACCATACCCTACACTACCCTACCCCACCCTACTCCAGTGTGACCTCAGTCCCTCCTTACAACAACTACCATCACCACCTCCGCCTCCAACCTGCACTGGTAAACTTCCTGGCTAAACCCCCGACCCCTACCCTGACCCCGACCCCGGATACTCCACTGAAAGCGAGTGTGTGCATGTGTGGATCAAGGTCTCCCGTCTTGGGGTTCGAGGCATTACAGAGGTTATTATTTAGCATGGTTCTTGTTTGATTTTATGCAACTTCTTTTTTTTTTTTTCCCGGAGAACTTTTCAGTGCTTTCGTGGCCTTGTTACAGACAGAGAAGGAGTGACGTGGGCCGCGGCTCCTCAACCTCAACTGACGCTGAGGCTCGAGGGTTTAAACTCCCCCTGCTGTGAACCGTTCCCTGGCCGACGGTGGACCAACAGGACCAAAGATGAAGCAAAGAGTGGCCATTTGTATGATTTGCACAATTTCGGGACCTTTTCATTTGGACGTGCAATGACAGGCGCTACTCTTGCGATGGGGATTCATTTTGGACAGAAAAAGAAAAAGCATGCAGAAAGGGAGATAATCTAACCTGTGCACCACTGGCGCACGTGGGACAAAGTAACACGACTACTTTTTGACACTAATACTATGAAATACGGTATTTATATGGATTCTTTGAACCTCGTTGCAGTTTTGTTCCAAATGAAACCCCACCAGGACACCCACGCGGCCATATGTCACGTGCATACAGCGGCTGTGCTTCAGAGGTGTCCGGCCTTAGGCTTCCAGTGACGCCCCCGGCTCGGCATTTAAGATTAAGGCTCGTGCACGGCTTGCGCTACCCCGCGGTGTGGCTCCGCGGCCCAAAGGAGGCCTAAGGCGCCCGTGAGCATTTTTTACCTCTCCCGAGGGCGTCCCCCGTGACGATATGCAACTTTCTCCTTTGTCTTCCTGAGAGATCTCTCCCGCACACTACTACTGTCGTCGGCAGGCTTGTCGACGTGGCAAAAGGGAAGTGAAGGAACCTTTTCAATCCAGGGAACTGTGACTTTACGCTCGGCCATTCTTCGGTCGGAAAGCACGTCCGACCGCGCATTTCCAATCCCGCATTTCACCCGAGCGAGCCCCCCGCTCGCTCTCGTTTGACGTTTTGTCGTTTTTTTTTTTTTTTTTAAACAAAAGATGTAGCTTTGACCACGTGAATAAGAGAGAAAGTGTGAACGCGGCGGAGGGGGCAACCACATAGTTTGGCTGCTTTTTCCATTCAGCTAATGATTGTATTTTCATTTCTTGTCTTGCTAGCGGCTCGTTAAAGATATTCCTGTGCATCATCTTAACTACTGTCCAGTCAATCAGTGAGTTCACCCTTCCCAGCGACTCTGACAGATAGGACTAACGGATTGCCTTACAATTACCACGGAGGAGGTGTGTGTGTGTGTGTGTGTAGGGGGGGGGGGCGAAGAGGGAGCAGAGGGCGGACGGACCGCGGAGGTGCTCCCATACTCCTGCTCCTGCAGTAACGTCTATAATCAAGGAGGCTATGCACATATCTGTTCACCGAGTGTTTACATTATCACAGTTAAAAACACTCACTTGCTGTTTGTGGCGGCGCTCTGCTGCAGACCCAGCGTGGGATGTCTCTGTCTGTCTGTCTGTCTCTGTGTCTCTGTGTGCGCGTGTGTGTGTGTGTTAACAGTATGTGGTAGAGCCGCGCGATCCCTCCTCATCATCTCAGGCTGGAAGGAAGGATAAGAAAAAAAGAAGCGTCACTTAAGACAAAGTCACCTTCAAACTCTGAGGAAGGGAGGGGGAAATGGGTCATTTTAACCCCCCCCCCCGTTGGGCGTCGGAACCCCTTGCTTATGGCGGCCTGTAAGCATCGGCCATTGTTACGCAGTCAGTGAGCAGTAGGCCTGTGTGTGATTAATAAACTGCTTCCTGATGTGTTTTTATTGGCATCTGTTCTGTGCACAGAAACTGACTCAACTGTCGTTGCAGAATGTCGGTCCTTTCCCTGCAGGGATTGTAACTAATATACATATCGAGTTATTTCATTTTTCACAATAAATATTGATTGAATAACTGCAGTTCTGGTTTCCTGCTTTTTGTGTCTTTCGCCCTCTGTTATTTTCACAGAGGCGTCTAGTTTTTTTCCATGTTCTGTCTATCTACTAGCCAGTGGTGCATTCAGCAAAATAATAAGTATAATAAAACCTGTTCGTTTAGGAGTCCAACCCAGGATCTTCTAGCTGTGAAGTTGCAGTGCCATCTACTGCCCCACTAAATCACATGACAGTCACTGGTACAAAATGTGGAAGATGCAAGCAGACAAAATGATATTTCATCTCATGAGTGACTTATTAACTCATACCTGGAGGATGGCCTATACTTCAGCTTTACCCAGTATTAAAACTCATAATAGAAACTATACGCATTTATGACTCCCAAAGGCAGATACATTGACTAGGTCTTTAGGAGTGCATTCAGCGGCAGATGCCTTAGAAGTGGACGACTTGCCCCCCTTTGCTCAGTGCAACCACTCTATTGATGCTTGTGGACACAACTGTCTTTGATTAAGTTGGCTGCAAGATAGCATTGTTTGCACCGTAGATCTCAGACCAAGCTGACAGAGGGGCGAGACCGAGTGAGGCACAGTTAAGACTGCAGCGAAATAAATCTATGACTTTGACCGGTAAGGAGTTTTAAACAGATGAGTTTGGACTGGGAGGGAGGAGGGCGGTCTGTGTTGCGGAGGTCTGGTCTTTATCTCCAAAAATAAAATGTTCTGCACAGCGTCCAAAAATTATACAGAAGAACTTCACAATCGCAAATAACAACGAGGGACATATACACATGTACGACAACAGTCCACGCACAAAATAATAATAATGATATTAACAACAGTGATAACATATGGTCAAATACGTTCTGTTAAATGTGTTGTCAAAACTATAACAATACTTCTGTTCATACTTCCCCGCACTGTTTAATTGTTCAAATAACTACGGCTCAACATGTAACATGCTATAATGCTTGGTATGTGTGCTTTAAACCGGTTTAAGCAAAGACTCCAATCCCCACAATGCACCGGGCGAGCTTCGTTTCCGGTCTTGCGCCGTTTCTGGAGCGGATTGGAACCCGGAGTCAGGATCCGATAAATGAAGGGTCTTCTGCAGAAAAGGTACCGTGTTTTTCTGCCGTTGTGCGGGGCTTCGCCGGGGCCTGGCGGCGGGGCCGGGGGCCGAGCTGCAGCCGCTGCCCGTGGCCGGCTGCGGGGCTCGGCGGCCGGCCTGGGCCGCCCGCTGCGGGCCGCCCAACGCTGAGACTCCGGTCTGCTGCCTGGCTCTCCGGTCCATCCGCCATGCCGACTGTTCTTTGTTACAGTGCGCTAGACAGACGAGCCGCTCAGATCGGAGTTAAAACCCGGCTAGAGTTTGGGAGCGACGCAAATCCCGGATCCCGTCTCCCGGCCAGAGTGCACACGTTAGCAGGCGTGTAGAGCTGTGTGTGTGACAGGCTGAGAGGAGCTGCTCCCTCCCTCACTAGAATAATAACAACAACTGTGCCTCTAATAACACAGCGACACTGTCAGTGGCCAGCCCCGGCTCCCAGGCCTCAAAGTTCACACACACACACGCACACACATACACACACGCACTTTACACTCACAACGAGTCCCTGCGTGTGCATGCACATGAATGTGAGTCCCGTCTGTGACATGATGTCCACCGCTCTGTCTCTGTCTGTAGGTCTGCGTGATGGCTGAACACATGCCAGATGAGTTCATCTGTGAGTATGAGTCCAGATCCGGCTCTGCCGTCATTGCTGGAGTCACGACCCTGGCCCCAGGTGACAGCTGTGTTTCTGTGTGTGTGTGTGTGTGTGTGTTTAGGGTGTGAGGACTGTGGCCAGTACCATGACTCTGAGTGTCCAGAGCTGGGACCACTGGTGACCGTCCAGGACTCCTTCGTGCTGAGCCGGGCCCGGTGAGTGACAGCCGGGACTGGGGGGTCTGAACCCACCCGCTTGGCCTCTGGAAATCCAGGTTTTACTTCTCTGCCCCCGGACCGCAAACGCAATAGCTGGATCCCTCCAGTTGTCACTCAGTTCGGGAAACACTCGCTTCCTTGTTTAGATGATCACATGATGGCGTCCGTGACGGGAAAAAAAAGCCTACGTGTGGTTGCCAGATAAGCATGTAATAGGCCGCACCTATAAATAGGATTGTGGAAGGGCTGTAAAACAGCATCAGAAGCAGTTCCGGTGTATCCATGGCGTGTATGTTGACACCAGAGGACACGTTTTAAACACTTTGCTCCTGGTCTCGGCTACCACCATCAACGGCTGTGCTGTTCCTCCATTCCCCCGATGTGAAGGACTTTACCTCTGCTTTTCCAGGTCATCTTTGCCAAACAGCCTGGAGATCAGGCAGGTGGCTGACGGGCAGGAGGGGGTGTTTGTCCTGCACCGGCTGGTCAAGAGGACCCGGTTCGGGCCCTTTGAGGCCAAGAGGGTGCCTCACCTGGACAAGGAGGGAGCCTTCCCTCTCAAGGTGCAGCCAGGACTCCCCAGACCACAGGCTGGAGGCTCTTTTCTGTCTTTTTTTTGTTTAAATTATCTTCTTTCTCTCCACCCACCCTCCATCCGCCCTCAGATCTTCCAGAGGGACGGCCTGGTGGTGTGTTTCGACTCCAGCAGTGAGGAAGACTGTAACTGGATGATGCTGGTCCGGCCTGCCACCGAGCACAAGCACCAGAACCTGACGGCCTACCAGCAGGACGACGACGTGTACTTCAACACCTCGCAGGTTCATGCATGGACATCCGGACACCCCGGTCTGTGACAGGGCCTCACTTTACAGCCGACTCACCCTAGTCTGACTCTCTCCCAGGATGTCCTGCCTGGCACGGAGCTCAGGGTCTGGTATGGAGCCTTCTATGCCAAGAAGATGGAGAAGCCCATGCTGAGGTCGCCCCTCCAGCCTCCACCACCTGCAGCAGGTAGATGAGGCGTTGCTGTGAGCGGGGCCTGGAGTGTTTCCTCCCGCTTGTATTCACACGTGAACTGTTCCTCTGCTCGCACAGAGTCCTCGGAGAAAGCTGGAGCCCACGTGCCTCTAGTGGCTGAAGAAAACAACACAGGTAGGATGAGCCTCAGCTTGGGGCCCAGCCTCAGCTTTGTTTTCCCAGCGTCTCCAGGCTGAGGAGATGCTGTGTCATGGTCCCCTCCCTCTGTCCGTCCCAGGCAACGTGCTGAGTCACCTCAAGGAGTCCATGGAGGTGACGGTGCTGCCGGTCGACTCCCTTCTGCCCCCCGAGGAGACCCTGCCGGCCCCCGAGGAGGAGGAGGAGGAGGGGCGGGGGGAGGAGGGCCACGCTCCGCAGCCTCAGCGGGCCCCCAGGAGAGGGCCGGGCCGGGGCAAGAGGGCCAGGGCCCGCAGGCCCGGGGCCCCGGCCGCCGCAGCGGCCAGAAACAGAGGTGAGGAGGACTGTCCCAGCAGGCCCAGCCTCGTCCCGCACACAAAATGCTTTACAAGCTCTTCAATCAGCTTGTGTTTCCCGCTGCGAGCAGATCTGAAGGTCCAGACGGAGAGCCAGGAGCCGGGCGAGGGCCCCGCCGGCCAGGGCCCCGCCATCCGCGACCCCGGCCCCGGCCCCGGCGGCATCGTCAGCGAGGGAGGCCGGCGGCCCGCCCAGCGCCTCGGACGGCGTGCCCGCCCTCAAGAGGCACAAGGTCCGGGAGCACAAGAGGGCGTACCGCTGCTCCCTCTGCAGCAAGGTCTTCCAGAACAGCAGCAACCTCAACCGACACGTCCGCTCCCACGGTGCGTGGAGGCTCCGCCCGTCCCCTTCCACAATCGACCATCGACTCATTCTCAATCGAGCCCTTATGTGTGTGTGTGTGTGTGTGTGTCTCTTCTTTCCCCTCCCAGGTGATAAGCTCTTCAAATGTGATGACTGTGGCAAGTTGTTCAGCCGCAAGGAGAGTCTGAAGCAGCACATCTCCTACAAGCACAGCAAGAACATGGTGGGTGGGCCCTCAGTTCGGATGGCAGGCTCCTCGAAGACTACCAGATACGCAATATGCAACACAAATGACTTTTCAGTGTAAATAATGATCGGAGGCCGGGGATGTTTTACCCGTTACTCACAGTCTTGGATACATCAAAGATGAGTAAGAAAATTGATTTAGACGTTTACATCCTATTTTACTATGATTTGCTGACTCCCATTCACATTACATTTGGTGACTGCACATCCATAGCAGTGTGTAACTCCGAATTCTGCAGTGTTGGTGTCTCCCCTTGAAGGAAAGAGGCCAAACCAGTCATTTTTACTGGTGAACATCACCTTTTCACATTTTACAAAAAGTTTTTGCACCTGCCCTTTTTATTGGATGTTTCCATCCCTAGCGGTATATTAGTTTGACTATAGCGTATGTATTATATGAAATCCAATCTCATTCAGATCAAAATGTGATTCTTGACCAAATATCATTCGATTTGAAGTAATACGGTGAAAGTTCTGGCCAGGTTAGAGGGAAAAATGACCCCCAGTGAATGAAAATTCCTCTACCAGGACGTGAAGGCCAAATGTGTTAACGTGTCCTTCCTGTCCCGACAGCCCGACCAGGAGTACAAATACAAATGCAACACCTGTGAGAAGTCCTTCCGCCTGGAAAACGCCTTGAAGTTCCACAACTGCCGGACAGGTGGGCACAGCACTTCAACGGGTCACACGCCCGCCAGGCACATTTCGCTCCTGCCCAACCCCTCTCGCCCTCTCTCTCTCTCCCCCTCTCTCTCCAGACGACAAGACGTTCCAGTGCGACATCTGCTCGCGCTTCTTCTCCACCAACAGCAACCTGTCCAAGCACAAGAAGAAGCACGGCGAGAAGCTCTACTCCTGCGAGATCTGCAACAAGATGTTCTACCGCAAGGACGTGATGCAGGAGCACCACCGCAGGCACGGCGTGGGTGAGTGGCCTGCGCCGCAGCCCCGGGCCGCCCCAGAACGCCCCAGAACGCCTCCATGTTTCATTCAGAGGCCTGACGTTGATCTTTGTGGCACGCGCAGGACCAAAGCACATGAAGAGAGAGGAGCTGGAGGCCAATGGGGAGGAGGGCACCAAGTACAGGAAGGAGCCGTCGCCCTGTCCCATCTGTGGCAAGGTCAGGCCTGGAGGCGCTGCCGCACTGTAGCCACTGGTTCAGACGCGCTCTGACACCCCTGTGTGTGTGTGTGTGTGTGTGTGTGTGTGTGTGTGTGTGTGTGTGCGTGTGTGCGTGCTCAGGTCTTCTCCTGCAGGAGCAACATGAACAAACACCTGCTGACCCACGGCGACAAGAAGTACACCTGCGAGATCTGCGCCCGCAAGTTCTTCCGCGTGGACGTCCTCCGGGACCACATCCACGTTCACTTCAAGGTCAGCCGGGCCGGGCCAGGAGGGGAGAGGGAGGGGGGGGGGGGGGGGGGGGCAGGGGCCCGGAGCGGAGTGTTGACAGGCTGTCGCTTTGCCCCCCAGGACATAGCCCTGATGGACGAGCAGAAGAGGGAGGACTTCATCAGGAAGATCGGCATCTCGGCGGGCGGGCAGCGACGAGTCGGACGAGGACGAGGAGGAAGACGATCCCGAGCACCACAAGTACTACTGCAAGAAGTGCCAGGTGAGACTCTCTCTCTCTCTCTCTCTCTCTCTCTCTCTCTCTCTCTCTCTCTCTCTCTCTCTCTCTCTCTCTCTCTCTCTCTCTCTCTCTCTCTCTCTCTCTCTCTCTCTCTCTCTCTCTGTTCTCTCTCTCTCTGTTCACCTCTCTCTCTCTGTTCTCTCTCTCTCTCTCTCTGTTCTCTCTCTCTCTCTCTCTCCCCCTCTCTCTCTCTCTCTCTCTCTCTCTTCTTCTCTCTCTCTCTCTCTCTCTCTCACCCTCCCTCTCTCTCTCCCCCCTCTCTCTCTCTCCCTCCCTCTCTCTCTATGTACACACACACACACTCTCAAACACCCACACAGGTGAGGCGAGGTTAAGGCAAGTTTCCGTGATTGCGCAACCGCAGTTCCTCCAACACTCTCTCTCCATCCATCATTTCAACCTACCACTCGACCCGGCGTCAGACCCGCCTCCCTGGCTCAAACACGGAGCTAACCCCAGCTAGACGGCCCACGCCCGAGCCGGCGAGGTAGGGACCCATTTGTCCACGTGTCCAGACTAACTCGGCCGTCCTGCGCCCCCAGCTGTCGTTCGCCAAGGGCAGGGAGTACCTGAAGCACATCATGGAGCAGCACAAGGAGCGGGGCTACAGCTGCGGCATCTGCAACCGCCGCTTCGCCCTCAAGGCCACGTACAACGCCCACCTGGTCATCCACAGGGAGCAGCTGCCCGACCCCGCCGTGCAGAAGTAAGAGCGCCACAACACGACCCACCCCCCCCAACCCCACCCATTACTGGTCCCAGGTTGCACGTTTCTAAAGCTGCGGGCGAGGTCGGTCAAGGTCAGAGCACGTCTCGTATCTCTGTCGCGCAGGTACATCCATCCCTGTGAAATCTGCGGCCGCATCTTCAATAGCATCGGCAACCTGGAGAGGCACAAGATCATCCACACGGGTGAGTGAGGGGCACGCTTAGAGTGCTCCAGTCTATAGCGCGACAGTCTACATGGCTCAGACTCGCGCCGGGTTGACTTGGCAAAACAGAACTGCGTGTAATCTGGCATCTCCTCGCGCTCCGGTCGCACAGGGGTGAAGAGCCACAGCTGTGACAAGTGCAACAAGTCGTTCGCGAGGAAGGACATGCTGAAGGAGCACCTGAGGGTCCACGACGACATCCGGGATTTCCTGTGCGCCGAGTGCGGGAAAGGTCAGACACGCTTCGCCCGCGCTCCACCTTTTCCTTTCGAGCGGCCGTTCACGTCTGGACGGTGGCCGCGCGTGTGTGTGTGCGTGTGTGTGCGCGTGCAGGGATGAAGACCAAGCACGCGCTGAGGCACCACATGAAGCTGCACAAGGGCATCAAGGAGTACGAGTGCAAGGAGTGCAACCGCAAGTTCGCCCAAAAGGTCAACATGCTGAAGCACTACAAGAGGCACACGGGTGAGTGTCCGCGCCCCCCCCCCGTGCGTGCAGACGTGGCAGTAACCGGCTCGGCGCGTGACGCGTTCCCTGCTTGTCCCCGTCGCACCCAGGCATCAAGGACTTCATGTGCGAGCTGTGCGGGAAGACGTTCAGCGAGAGGACCACGCTGGGGACGCACAAGCTCATCCACACAGGCGAGTGTGCTGCTGGCGGCGGAGGCCGGGCCCGGGGCGCTCTGTCGTTTGGCTTCCTCCCCTCTGTGGTTTCTAGGCTAGGCTAGGCTAGGCTAGGCTAGGCTAGGCTAGGCTAGGCTAGGCTAGGCGAGGGGGGCGGCCCCTGCGGCCTCGATCCTGGAAAACGGCGGAGGGGAAGGAGGGAAAAAAAAGCAAAAGCGAAAGGTCGCGTGGAACCCGAGCGGACGGGTGGAGGAGAGGAGAAAATAGACACGGAGGAGATTGGGAAAAATAACCCCGTCAGACGGTTCCAGTGAAGTTGCTGAAGTTTACTTGCGAGCAAAAGCTCTGCAGTTCTGCATTATCATCACCTTAGTGTGATCTGAGAGAAAACTGGTTAGTTAGCCTAAGATAGATGCTAGATGCTAGCAGCTATCTTGTCTCTAATGGGAAACGCCACGATAGATGGAGGCGTCGGTGCCTGACCCTCTGCTTTCCCCCGCTCCCCGGTGGCAGTGGGCAAGACGTGGACGTGCGCGACCTGTGACAAGAAGTACCTGACGGAGTACATGCTGCAGAAGCACGTGCACCTCACCCACGAGAAGGTGGAGGCCCAGTCCTGCCACCTGTGCGGCACCAAGGTGTCCACGCGCGCCTCCATGAACCGGCACCTGCGGCGCAAGCACCCCGAGGTGAGTCCGGGCCGGAGAGCGCGTCCACGCTCTGGCCGTCGCCCGCACTCATCCAACCTCCTCCTCCTCCCCTTCCTCCTCCTCCTCCTCCCTCCTCCTCCTCCTCCTCCAGGTGGTGTCGGTCAGAATCGACGAGTTTGACGACCTTCAGGAGCCCTCCACCATCGACTCCTCCATCAACATAGTGCAGGTCTGACCGGCTGTTTTTACGCCCGGATGCCTGGCATCACAGTTCACTGCATTTCCTCTTATTTTCATTTTTCTTATTCCCTCTTCCAGCTCATTTTTGGTTCGCTACTCCTACCACGGTTTTGCGAGCACCGACGCGAATGATGTATCAGAACGTGTGGCCCAGTCACGATCAGCGTGCTATTATCTTTCCCCTCAGATTTTCCCATCATAACGCCGAGAGCGGAGCAAAAAAAACTCCCAAATTTTCACCCTCAACAACCGTCTGCTGTTGTAGCCGTAATTTGACGTGGACGCGCCGTAAAAATGGGAGAAAACTCGTGGTCTCCTCGTGTTGTCCTCAACACGTTGGTGTGTTTCTCAGAGACCCTGTGGATTTCGCTTTTTCGCCTCCACCAGAGTGCAAACCGCCTAGCTAACGTTGTCTTTCAACACCCCCCCCGGGCCACCGCTTACACGGTAGGGCACGTGATATTTTCCGCTTTTGCCGAGAAATTTCCACTCTCTTGTACAGAGTGCTCCAAAAAGCGGAGCGGCTTCAACCCCTGGGTTTGTCCATCTCTCCATGTCACGTGAACTAGGGAGGCTTTAACTCATAATATCTGTCACATAATATGCAGCAGCCTGGCTGTACATTGCAGTGTAAAAATTTCTGCGCGAAGGATTCTCTAGTTGCCCGTGTCCCTCCAATGAACCTTTACGGATGTTGTATCACAGTCTGTGCGTCCTCTCAGAATGTCCCCTCCCTCCGTCCACAGTCCACCCTGACCCCTGGACAAAGACGGGATTGGCCGCAGAGAGGCAGAGCCGGGCCTCCCGGCAGCCCAAGAAGAAGCAGCGCGCCCAGGCCGAGCCCCGAGCTCTCCGAGTCGGACGAGTACGTCGACTTCACCGAGCACAGGCACCAGCAGATCCCCGAGTTCAACACGGTCATTGTGGGAGACGAGACCGAGAGCCAGCTCCGCTGTGCAGAGCATCCAACAGGTACGAGGGATCCGGGGCGAGACGCGTCTGTCAGAGGCCCGGGATGACCTGGCTCTGTGCTCCTGTTCCAGGTGGTGGGTGCTGGCCGACCCCAGCGCCCCCCTCGGCCCTCCTCCCCCAACATCACGGTGACCCCCCTGAGCAGCCACGGCTCCACCCACTTCACCAGCCTGCAGCCGGTGGCCGTGGGCCACCTGACGTCCTCGGAGCGGCCGCTCACCCTGGACAACTCCATCCTCACCGTCACCTTCGACGCGGTCAGCGGCTCGGCCATGCTGCACAACCGGCCCACGGAGCTGCTCCCGAGACGGTGGGCCCCGCGGCGGGGGGCCCCGCCAGCCAGTCGGTGGCCCACTTCATCAACGTCACCACCCTGGTCAACCCCATGGGCCACCAGCTGGAGGCCCCCGCGCTGGCCTGGAGGCCCGTGCCGGGGACGGCCGAGGGCGGCCAGGGGGGCCCGGGAGTGGAGGGCGCTCAGGAGGGCCCCGGGGAGCAGGGCCCCCGAGCCGGGCCGGCCCCTTGCAGAGCCAGCCGGCCGGACCCCAGCAGCAGGGCGGCTCCACGCAGCAGATGTTCAGCTACTAGAGCAGAGCACGGAGGGGTGGGGGGCGCAGGCCGCCTCGCACCCCCCCCACACACACACACACACACACACAACACAGCTCTGGACACAGCTAGCATTACTCTCACCCAGATGCCTCTCCTGTCCCAATCAAAGTGTCATATTTTTCCCCCCCTTTTGTTTTTTTACAACACAAAGTGGCTGTTCACGATTAACATATTCAACAGAGAGAGAGAGCGAGGGGGGAGAAACGGTACGTGACCCTCGTCGGGAGGATTTCCACTTCAAACCAAAGCGACGCGTTGAACATCCAACCAGCCTTACCAGCCTCTCACAACGTGCATGCTCTCAAGTGAAAACCCGCTGCTCAAAGCTCTCGGAGGGGGGACCCGCGTGCCGTGCTCCGACACCCGTTTTCCCTCTGAATCATCTCTGAATCATCTCAGCGTGACGGCGCGCGAGGCGAGACGCGTCACTTCCTCGATGCCGTAGACTGCACTTGCCGGGGAGCGTCTGGAAGAAGAAAACAAATGTGCTGGAAGAGTTTGTTTTTGTTTTTTTACTGTTGTTTTTTCAAACAAAGAGAAAAAAATCCCTCTTGAAACGGTTGCTCCTCGTCTTTGTACGCCACTCGGGCCAGTAGCCGCAGACTCGACGGGCCGAGTGTGTGTCTAAGGTGTATGCGTGTGTGTGTGTGTGTGTGTGTGTGTGTGTGCACATAGTTTAAGGGTTTACATTAAGAGAATGGAGTTAGGGACTGGGGGACAGGACAATGCACTGTGTGTGCTCATTGAGTCATTTCTTATGACACACACACGGTCCAATGATCACCTCAGGTCCCGGAGAATGGAGGCCTAGCAACAGTGTGGAACGTCTCAATGTGGGAAGACACAGCTATAGCAAAAACTCTATAAGTCCTTGAATGTAAAAAAAGCAAAACAAACATTCAGATGTTCTGCCGAACACACGTATATATGCACGCGCGTGCATATAAAATCAACAATCTCGCACCTTAGCATTCATGAAGTGTGAAAGAACCCCCTAAACTTCCGTCTCTTATCGGGCCAAGCGATGGCGACATTTAAGCTAAAACCCGACGCCCTTTCCTTGTCTCCACGTGGGAGCGCCTCTCCGGCGCCTCTGACGTCCGTGGGGCAGGATTAAAAATGCCAACCCGTCGCGTTGGCTGCCATGCTCGCCTCGGACTGGGTCCGACTGAAAAAGCGACGCCACACGAAAGACGGGGGAGACCTCGCGGTCCTCTGGCGGCTGTCGTGAGGTGGCATCCCCGACCGCGCCGAGTCACGTTTTCACCCACGAACCCTTTGAAACGGCCCCGCGGCTGGGGGCCCGTCCTCGCAGCTCCCCTCAGAACGAGTGCAGAGTGTTTAGCTTGAACCGGCTCAGGTCCGCAGCCGCTCATTCCAATGACAAAGGCTCAAAGGGACTTCTCATTGCCTGCGTCGGCCCGATTGATTGATGTGAAGGACAGGCACGGTTTGATCCTTGAGATTTCCAGACCGTTGAAACCTTTTGATGCACTCCACATCTGAGGCACTCTCACACAGGAGACAAACAATAGACGAGACGATCGCAGCTTTTTAGGAACCTCTAGTTTCAGGGATAGGGTCCTGGTGTGAGGCTTCCAGGAGGTGGCAGCAGAGGGGTGACGTTGACTCACATACTCGCGGCTAAGCACAAAGACCTCGACTTTGCTCTCACCCCGGGACGAATATTTGCAGTCGGTGGAGGATGAGGCATTGGGAGGGAGATTTGCATGAGCGGCGACGGTGTTCATCTGCGATCCCTCCTCTCGCCGCGTCCTGATCGGAGCAGACGTGCCTGTGCACATACTCCGCAGGGCGCCCGGGGACGTTTGTTTGCAGTCAGGGGGAAAACACAGTAGGAGGGGAATGGACCGGGAGTAGTGTGCCGGCGCATACCTGAGTCGTTTGACTTGTGACTGGGGTTCTTGATGCGTTGCGGTCTGTTGACTGTTTTTTTTCCCCCCAGCTTATCACCACTGATGCGAACTCGAAGGCGTGTGAATGGATGAGTAAACAAACGTGGCCACGTTGGGTCAAACCGGGTCAAAACGACAACAGGCGACCCAAGTGGATGGACCTGATTGGTATCCGTGCTTTTGATCGGTGGGGGTGCGTGTGTGTGTGTGTGTGTGGTGGGGGGGGGGGGGGGGGGGGGGGGGGGGCAGTAACACAGATGAGAGGGGTCGATTGAATTAGCACTCCAATGGAGGCTCCTGTTTCATTCTAATGAGCGAGGGGTGTGACGCCGCCCCCCCCAGAGAACGCATTTCGCGAGCCGTGGGCCGGCTTTCGGGCGCCTTCAAAGGGCCTCCCGTTCACAACCGCCGAGCCACTCTCACCTCTCGGGCCCGGAGGTCTGCTGCCTGTCCCAACAGCCTCCCCGATGACACGCTGATGAACACCTGGTCCTTCCAGTTCCCTCATTAAATGAGGAGAGCGGGGCGGAGCGAGGCGACGAGGTAAACACAGGTAGGTTTTGCAGTAGACAGCGGCGCAGAACATGCAACAGGCTGCCTTCTCCCCTCCCTGTGCATCCACCCCTGTGATAATTAGCGTTTGGATAGATCAAATATTGAATGATGGGTAGTTGTCTTACGCAATAGGACATGGCAGGTGAAACACCGTGGTGACACTGTGTAGATTATCAAGAGGGGAGGGGGGGATTAGAGGCCTTGTCATCTGTTTTGGGGGAAGCAAAAGGGAATCCCAGAGGGTTTCAGCACGAAAACACACCTAAACCCCCAAACTGGACTCCAGCACATACAGATCTATGAAATCGAGAAATGTCCGCATGTTCAGGGTCCAGACACATTTTCAAACCAGCACAGTTCAGTGTGAAAAAAATAACACACTCGTTGGTCAAAGCCTCTGTGTCAAATTTGGAAGCGTGACACAGGCACATGAAAAACACAACGACGGCGCTCTGATTGAGCAAACTAAACAAATCTGTTGCTGTTCGCAAAATAAAAACGAAATCGTTAGAATGGAAAAACAACAAAATGAAATGCATGGCATACATTGAAGTGCATATGTGTGTGTGTGTGTGTGTGTGTGTCACAGTGTCACAGTCTGCAACATTGCAGGGCCTTGCTGCCTCTTCTGTGTTGAGTTAACACCTTTTTCGTGTGGGTTTTCCTCCAGGTTCTCCAGTTTCCCCCTACGCACGCATGTTTGGGGGAACTGGAGACTCTAAATTGCCCCTAGGTCTGAGTGTGAGAGCCAGTGGTGTGTGTGTGTGTGTGTGTGTCCAGTGACGGACTGGAGACCTGTCCAGGGGCTGACCCCTGGGACTCAGTGCTCCTTCTAGCACCGTCTCAGATCCTGCCGTTTCAGTCGGAAAAGCTGATCCTCTGGTCCAACTTCTTGCAGGCCCCGACGCTCCATATCAAAGGGGCCGTGTGAAGCGTGTGCAGCGTGTGCGGCGTCAGGGCTTTCCTCTCACTGACAGCTCACAGCAAGTGCCTCCCTGCTTCGGCCCTGCAGCCTAATGCAGCAGACAGCTGTGCATCAGCTCGATGCACAGAAAGCGCAGCTTGTGGCACGGCATCTGTAATCTTGGTAATTTGCGTCATCGCAGCAGTCTACAAAGTGGTGGCTGCTCTGACCTCCGCCACGTGCTTGCCTTACATGACACATGAGAAAAAGAGCTAGCTCCAAGCAACTACCAGGGCTGAAAGATATCCCATGTGATAGATAGTGTTTAGTCTGCAGAGGGCTGCATTCCCCCCTCTGACCCGTTTTCTGATCCTCCATGTATATTAAATATAGAGATGGAGGCATGTGAATCCCCGCACGTACACAGAGCGGTGTCACTGGAGAATTTCATGTAAGGATAATCCCGAGCGAGAGAGCACGATGATCCGTCTGCCCTCTGGATCTGTGCTGGGAAGATGAGTGCACGCACTCCCAAACCATCTGCTCAATATCACATAACCCACTTATTGTCAAGACGTGTTCCCTCCCCTGACCCCGGGCTGCTTTTGTTAGATAATGGGCAGACAGGAGGACAAAGGTGTGCTTATGCGCCGGCACATTCCTGGGGGTCACGGACTCCGGCTCATGGCAAACATTATTCCCTCCTTTTCACGGCAGAAACACGAGAGAGCCGCACACTCCGGGGCATCTGGGAAACATTATAGTGGCAGCGAGGCGCTCGGTGGCCTGTCCTGGCTGTCCTTTCTCCTCCTCCTCCCCGCGTTTCGAAACCAGGAAGTGATGTCAGAGCAGCATGCTCGAACCCTCCCTTTACCTGAAGAGAGGGAGGGGCCACGGTGAGGCTTGACAAGGGAAAAAAACAAGGAAGAGCTCATAAGCGGGCAGGTCGTGTGAACACTCACTTGCTCTGATTGTGCCTTGGAGACGAGTAAAAAAGGAATTTACCCAGCTGGTGGGTTTCTCCATACGGATATGGACGTCCCGGATTCTCCCCACGGGAGTATGGGGCTGCTAAGGACCTTTGATTGCTCTGAGTTTGGCAGCTGGGAGAAGATAGGCTCAGGTGGATTTGGACAAGTATACAAAGTCCGGCACGTACAGTGGAAAACATGGCTGGCTATCAAATGCCCTCCCTGCCTCCATGTGGATGACAAGTAAGTACCAGCTGTTAAGCCAACACGGATCCTCTTTGAACTGAGGTGTGTGTGTGTGTGTGTGTGTGTGTGTGTGTGTGTGTGTGTGAGAATGTGAAATGACTTGAAGGTGTGCGAGCGGCCACACAGAGGCAGAGTTCAGCCTTTGGCCTCACTTCTGTTTTCACTCCGTCCGGGCGACAGATGTTCCGGCCCGTGCGTGCCCGGCAATTGCCTCTCAGGATTGTCAGTTAAAGAGCAGTTCCTGAGCAGACTGTTTGTTATCATTCATTTATTTTGACCGGACCGGTTTAAAGAGTTGCCGAGCGCCTCCGAGTCGTCGAATCGGGCGAACAGCAGGAGCTGAGTCACAGACTGCCAGTCTGGGCACAGTGTACAGCTGAGGTGGGGGGGGGGGGGGCGTGAGCAGCGAGTGGCAGGTCAGCTTCGCATGTTTACACGCTGTAAAGGGGTGTTGCAAGGAGCACCGACTCGCTGATTCACCCCCAGGACAGCGGGACCCTCCCTGCTCGGGGCCAGGTCTGTTTACCTGCCCCAGCCACAGATAAACATGAAAGCCTGTCCCCTTGATTCCTCCTCTCGGCATTGAAGTTTTCAGTTGCCGGCCTCGGGGAGGGGCCCCTTTCGATGCATGCGCATGAGGCTGCCAAGGTGGTCTCTGGCCTCAGGCACTGCAAAGGAATTACACAGCCCTACTTAAAGCCAGAAAACTCTGCATTGCGCATGAAACGGTGTGAATCTTATCTCGTTATACCATTTGCACCACAGAGGGGGTTTTCTGTTTTCTTAAAAGGAAATGGGTGTTTTAGGTCATTTCTGTAAATGTGTGTGCGCATTCATGCATATGTGTGTGTGTGTGTGTATGTGTGGTGTCAAGTTCTCAGAGTTGACCCCTTGAGCAGCACATCAACCTGTATGCTTATGGAAGTTTCCATCAAGTGTCTTGGCTGCATGCACACACACTCACACATACACACACACATACATTTGTGGATGTATGTGTGTGGATGTACACACACATATATATATATATATATATATATATATATATATATACAGACATACATACATACATGCATACATACATACATACATACATACATACATACATACATATATATACAAACATACCTATACACACACACACATATCTATCTATATATATATACACACACACACACATATATGTGGGTGGGTGGGGTGGGTATATGTGTTCAATCTCTGGACGCATCTTCCTTAAATGTGCATTTCCTCAATAGGCTTTTTCTTTCAATTGCCTAACATCTGATTGTGTCCTCCCATTCAGTCCTCACAACACTCGACACAGACCTCGAACAAACAGGAAGGGGACCTAAAAGGGCCGACATCCTCCGAGAACCTGTGGCGCAACCTAAAGCATCCGCTCGACCATAACCCGAGATGTTATCACATCTGCGAGGCACATAAACAACCGTCTGACTGGCGGCCTGCGTCGAGCCGCGCAGCACACATCCAGCGGCGGGGGCTCAAAGCCGCCATTGTTGCAGCCTGCCGCTGTGTGGCACCCACAATAGGAGAGGCTGTAAAACCGGTCCTACCGGGTCTGGCTGATGAAGCGGGGACATTGTTTGGTTCTGAAGCGCTGCGGAGGAGCACTTTGGATTAGATGGGGGGTTTAGCAAACGAGCGCTTTTGCCCATTCTCCCATGCTAGGTCTGGTTATTCGTGGCCGGCAGATTTGGAGGGGGCCTTGCTCCTCCTTCGCTTGTACGCACTATAAAGGGGAATTAGAGGCAGGCTGCCCGCTATAGAACACGATGCTGTCTGTAACCCGATTCCGCTTTGCACATAATAGGCACTTGTGTCTCTTGTGTGACTCTGATTTCGTTTTATTGGCGGTGTAAAAGCAGAAGTTCTCGGCCCAGCTCGCCCGGGCGCCGCACTTGAGGCACATTCCTATGCACGCGGCCAATCGTGCCTTATCGTTCTCCCATCGGTCCTCATTAAGACTTTGCTTTCTGAGCTGGCCTGTGCTGGAGATATGTGCGGTGAGGTCATGACTGACCTGCCCGGCTGTGTTTGAGGCATGTCAGCGGGGCCAGCGCGCTGATAAAGGGGGCCGAGCAAAGGTTGGGCAACAGAGAACAAGAGCTCTGTTTAACGTCCGCCCGGTGCATTCCAGGCCAGGCTGGAATGTCCTCAAGGCCTTGAAAGGTGCCCCTGGAAACTTAAAAACACGAGCCACATGCTTGGGATGAACCCTGGTGAATTAATTACAGGCGTCCGCAGAGGTCACTCTTTGAGAGCCTCCGAGGGCCAAGTTAAGGAAACACTTTGCATAGCTGGGAGCTCAGCGAGAATGATGTGTAGCTTACTGGAATCTGGGCTAGGACAACAGCTATGCCAAACATCACAGCTCAGTGAGCAACACATCACCTCACGATCATGAGGTCACTGTCTGCAGAGGATGGATTCCGCTGATATCTGAGAACCGGTTGATGTGAGGCTGAAATGACCTTATCTAAAATCATCATTTGTTTAATCTTTCTCCAGTCGTACCTTGCTCTTAAAATCGCTGCAACAGAGAGGCCTCACGCCCCCATATCCCATCGAACATAGGGTAAAGGTTATGTAATCAATTCCTCTCCCCCCTCTTCAACCACAGGGAGCGTTCGGAGCTGCTGGAGGAGGCCAAGAAAATGGAGGCGGCAAAGTTCCGCTACATCCTGCCCGTGTACGGGATCTGCGAGGACCCCCAGGGCCTGGTCATGGAGTACATGGAGACGGGCTCCCTGGAGACGCTGCTGGCCACCGAGCCGCTGCCCTGGGAGCTGCGCTTCCGCATCATCCACGAGACGGCCGTGGGCATGAACTTCCTGCACTGCATGAACCCGCCGCTGCTCCACCTGGACCTGAAGCCGGCCAACATCCTGCTGGACGCCCACTATCACGTCAAGGTAGGGAGAGCGCTAAAAAGGAGAGAGTTTGTCATTATCCTACTCAGCTCGCGTGTGTACGGATGTACTGACTAATTAGAATCTGTAGTGAAGCTGAGCTGAGATGCAGAAGGTGCGTGCTGCTCTGAGACGGGATCTCGACGGCAAATCGCAGCCGCCTTTCGATCCGGATCCGACCGGGGCTCGGCTTTTCAGGTGTGAGCAGGAATTTCAGCTGTGGGCTGGTTTTAACATTTAAATGTGACAGCAAAGCTCTCGCTCTGGGCGGACAGGTGTCTCAGCCGCCCGGGTCCAGAGTGCGAACAGCTAAAGTGAGCTAGGAGCGATGGGTGGGAACCGGCACTTCTGGAGTTTTAATACATGGATGTAAACAGCTCACCCGGGCCTGTCCGGACAGGATGAGCGCAGCTCCTGTTAAATCTCCCTCGGTGAATGTGTGTGTGTGTGTGTGTGTGTGTGTGTGTGTGTGTGGGTGTGCGCAATTCGACACAAACGTGCCGGGCCTCTCCTCTCCTACAGGCTGGGACATGGCTGCGTTGCCCTCATCATACCACTGAGTGCACATAACAAGAGCTTAGCAGCCTGTCACAGTCAGTGGGCAAAGTTAGTCATCAGTGTCACGGTGCCGCCAGAGAAAGGCGGCTCGAGGAAAGGGGCTTGATCCGCTGGAGGGTCTTATCTGATGCCTCTCCCCCTCAGATATCTGATTTCGGTCTGGCCCGTTGGAACGGCCTGTCACGGGCCGACGACATCAGCCGAGACGGCTTCTGCGGCACGATAGCCTACCTGCCGCCCGAGAGCATCATCGAGAAGGACAGGGTGTCGGACACCAAGCACGACGTGTACAGGTTGGTTCGCTCGAGCGCACGCGCGGCCGACCTGCGCGACTGCAGGTCTTTGTTGTTTTGGTTTTTGTTTTTTTTGTCCCGCGTTTTGTCTGTCTGCCCTTTCCCTACTTCGGTACAATCAGTCACGGTGTGACTCACGGCAGTCGCAGCAATTCATCAAGGCGAGGAGTGGATCCGCAGGCAAATGAGTTACGCAACGCAGAGGGCAGACGCATTTTCCTGAAAGGTGTTAGTTGAAAGCATGGGAGTTCATAAGCACTTTCAGTAGTCTCCATTCACTGGTTTATGAGGAAGGACGAAAAGTCTTTTCTAGCAACGTGGTGACTGACCTATTCCCTGTGCCTTCTTTTTCAGCTTCTCCATTGTGATTTGGGGGATTCTCACGCAGAAGAAGCCCTATCAAGGTGAGACGATGACTCGCGAACCACTTGGTTAATCCTGAAGTGAGACGTGTCCGAAAGGGATCGACGCATCTCGAGGGTTTCACGAGGCCTCCTCTTACGCGGCGGCATATGTCAGTAATGCGCCGCATTAGGTAACACGTCGCCGGTAGCCGTCTAGCTTGTGGGGGAAAAAAACACCTGGAGACATACTAATGAGGCCTCTGGCGGATACATGACACGCTCATTTTTGTTGTCACTTCGACCGGACAGAATTTTTGTTTTGGTCTACACTTAACCCTGAACCAGATAAGAGATCAGAGAAAGTTAGCGAATCTGACATAAGAGAGGGTGAGCATTACTCTACCCTTAACCGTAAGATTGTACGCATGATTAGACGCTACAACACATCAAATTCCTGAAACCATGGACACTGTCGTCAAAGCAAAAGCACTGATGGTAAGTCAAACGTGACTTACCATCTTCTCGATAACTACGCTAGGTCGGTTTATGTCCTTCACCACTTGGTTTAATAATTCGTGTTTTCATAAATCAATCACTACAAGGGTCGCTGTGGCCACAGCCGTGCTCCGGCATGCGGCTACATGTGAACATCAGCGCGCTGACACGCTCACACTGATAACGGTTACGTCGCGTAATGTTACACATGGTACAGCGTTAGCTCTGGGCGCCACGAGGGCTTACTGTGTCATCTCAGGGCACTTTTTTTTTTAATGATTTTGCTTTTATGTAAAGTGATCATTTGGGCTTGATAATGAGTTTTTTTAAAGGTGTTAAGAGTATAGTAACCCTAACCCAAACAGAGGCCATGACTATCCATCCAGTAGCTTTTGACACGTTTCAGCCTGGACGGCCGTTGTCAGGCAGGGAGCAAGCAGACGGCATGGGTAAAAACTAAACCAAAACTAAAACGCTGGGTTTACGTGCCGTGGGAAGTTCCCGGTGCCGGTCGAACAGCAGCTGCCATTTAGTCTGTTTTTCTAGCTGTCATCTTATTCATTTCAGAGTTAGGAGATAGTATTCTATGGCTTTAGTGAGCACTTTTTAAGAATTCTTGTTCTCTTGTTCTTGCTCTGTTCCTTATTCTTAAGCTTTTCCATGCTGCTCTCAAGACTCTCCAGAGTCTGTGTGTGTGTGTGTGTGTGTGTGTGTGTGTGTGTGTGTGTGTGTGTGTGTGTGTGTGTGTGTGTGGGAGTGTGTGTGTGTATGTACAGGTGCTGTGCTGTATTTGTTTACCCAGCGGATTCCAGAGCAGGCCATTGGACAGGGCCAGACTAGCAAATAAAGAGGGTTTTTTTTTTTCCCAGGCGGATCAAATGGCACTTGATTTCAAGGACTCCTTTTGAAGAGCAGTGTCTAGGTGAAGGTTTTCCAGGTTGGCACTGGCACCGCCTATGTTGATCCAGACATAATTAAAAAGGGAGAAATGGCCCGGTTACCATCCCTTCCCAACGTCCTCCTCCACCTGCCAGGGGTATTAAGGTTACAATAGGAGGTGAAGTACCTGTGATTAAGGCCTCTACCTGTTTGCTCTGAATCATGGACTGGGCTGATCCCACAGTCAGATAGAAAGAGGCCAGCGGGAGCTTTTCCATTTGCTCTCATGGGAAACAACAACACACACTCCCTTATCTGTGCACAACAGAAGATGGTGATAAAGCGTGCATACCTGACTGCATAGGCACTGGTGCCCACCAGCAGTTTAGATTATGCTGTCACATATTGAAGACAGGGATTAGACGCGCACACCCCTGAAATGCACGTATTTTGGCATATGTCTGAGCTGATGCTGACGCATGTGTCTCTTTGATCCCCCAGGAGAGAACAACATCCTTCAGATCATGGTGAAGGTGGTGAAGGGCGTCCGTCCAGACCTGGGTGCTGTGCCACGCTTTCGACCTGCGGCCTGTGCAGGGTTCCTGAGCCTCATGCAGCGCTGCTGGGCCACCAGCCCCACAGCCAGACCCAGCTTCCAGGGTAAATAGCGCTGTTTATCTAAACAACAGCGACCCTCCTGCTTTGGAAGCCTCTTTCCTGTCCTTTTCTATTCTCATTCCTTACACCGATTCCCTCGCACTCCCAAAGCCCAACCCTCGAATGCCGTTATCCTTACAGAGATCACATCTGAAGCTGAGGAGCTCTGCTCGAAACCTCAGGATGAGCCCAAGACGCCGACCTTATCAACGCCAGAGCCGGAGCCCACATCCCCAAGCACGCCCACCAATGAGCCGGTAGGACACAACATCAAAACCTCATCAAATGGTTTCCATTCCGCTCACTGATTGCTCCTCAGAAAGACACAGTGCCTCCTTTCAAAATACAAGAGCTACAAAATGTGCTTCAGGCTTCGTTACGGTGGTGATTATTCCCTTGCCTATCACGGCTTTACACAACTCACAAAACCGCTTGATAACTGGGCACATAAAATGTCCATTAATGTGTAACTCAGCCGGCTAGACAATGACAGGCTTATCTCTGGCGCCCTAGACGTGATGATAACTTCTGAAGTCATGTGTTGGGCCAATGTTCTTTGCATCAGAGTTGCATCAGGAAGGAGGAATGTTGACTGATGGGATTGTTTCAGCTGGGCGCTGCTTTGTCACCGCTTGTGCCTGTGCTGTGTACGTGACTAAGGACAACAGCCGTTGCGCAAAGCAGCGACATAGGGAGACGGGAGTTCAAGTGACTTGGACCGGGTCGACCCTGAGTTCAGTTCATGACGAATGGCGGGCAGAGCCGCAGCCTCGTATCCATCGCATATGTCGTATGAGTCAACGGGCTGAAGTGTGGCTGAAGACAAGCTTCCTCATCAAACTCCTTTCTCCGCAGGTGAAAGGCACCAACCCGGTGCGCCCAAAGTCAGCCATGTTGCCAGAGAAAGATTACAGCCTGTCAGAGCTGCTGAGCCAGGTGGATTCTGGGATCTCTCGGAGCTTTGAAGTGAAGGAAGGTGGCTGCCACAGCAAAGAGAATACCTGCAAGAGACTCTCGGGCATCTCCTCAGCTGATTCAGCCTTCTCCTCCCAGGACTCCATCACCCTGTCCATCGAGAAAGAAAACACATGTGGTAAGAGCTATCCGAAAAGCTACTGTGTATGGTTGCTGTAATATATGTATGTTCAAACTCATCCTTTCCCTCTTGGCCGTCCAGATTCTGCTGATGTTCAGAGACGGAAGCTGTGTGAGGCCATCAGGACCAAAGACACTGCCAAGCTGATGAAGATCCTCCAGCCCCAGGACGTGGACCTCCTCCTGGACGGAGGGGACAGCTTGCTCCACCACGCCATCACACTGGCCAATGAGGAAGCCGTCAAGTTTCTCCTCCTGAACAACGCCAATCCCAACCTGGCCAACGGCCGCGGCTCCACGCCACTGCACCTGGCCACCGAGCGGCACCTAAAGCCCCTGGCCGAGCTGCTGCTGGGCCGCCGCAGCACCAACGTCAACGCCAAGGACGAGGACCAGTACACGGCCCTGCACTGGGCCGCCCAGAACGGGGACGAGTCCATGACGCGGCTGCTGCTGGACCGGGGGGCGGCCATCAACGAGGCCGACGGCCAGGGCCGCACGCCGGCTCACGTGGCGTGCCAGCACGGCCAGGAGAACGTGGTGCGGGTGCTGCTGAGCCGCGGGGCCGACACCCGCATCCGGGGCAAGGACAACTGGACGGCGCTCCACCTGGCGGCCTGGCAGGGCCACCTGGGCATCGTCAAACTGCTGGTCAAGCAGGCCGGGGCCGACGTGGACGGCCAGACGACGGACGGCCGCACGCCGCTGCACCTGGCCTCCCAGAGGGGGCAGTATCGCGTGGCGCGCATCCTGATCGAGCTGGGGGCGGACGTCAGCCTGACGGCGGCGGGGATGAACACGCCGCTGCACGTGGCGGCAGAGACCGGGCACACCAGCACCTCCCGCCTCCTGGTCAAGCACCGGGCCGACATCCACGCGCAGAACGACCGGGGGCTCGCCGCCCTGCACCTGGCCGCCCAGCGGGGCCACCTGGCCACAGTCAAGATGCTGCTGGAGGAGGGGGCGGACCCCCGCGGCTGCAACCGGGCCCTGCGCACGCCCCTCCACCTGGCGGCGGAGGGCGGACACTGTGAGGTCCTGAGGGAGTTGCTCCGGCGCTGCCCAGACGGGGGCGCTCTGTCGGACGAGCAGGGGCTGAGTCCGCTGCACCTGGCCGTGCAGGGTGGCCACTCCAGCATCATCACCACGCTGCTGCCCCAGGACTGCCAGGACTTAGTGACTGAGGGCTCAGCGGAGCCGGCGGCCGAGGAGCCGGCGGCCGGGGGGCCCGCGCTCCCCGAGGCCAAGACGCTGCAGAGGAGGGTGGTCATTCTCAAGCTGACGGAGCACAACGACAAGGACTGCCTGCAGCCGGGCAGCTCGCAGTGTGCCTCGGCGCCCTGCTAGCCGGAGCCAAGACGCCGCCCAGACTGCACAGGACCGTCTCCCATGTCGTTTTTTTATACTCACACCGGAGCGGGTGGGAGAGCAGCGGGGGGGGGGGGTCTTTCAGCCTTAAGCACGTTTTGTCGGATTTAAAAGCCCTTTCCGCACTGCGGGTCATTCCCCAATGGTCGTTCAAGCTTCGATGTAAATAGTGTACACTGTAAATAGGAACTATAAATACCCCGTCGAGTTTGAATCTTAATCGTCGTTTGCTTTTCTTTTTTTTTTGTTTTTTTACATAACAAGCACACTTTTTTTTGTTTTTTTTGTTTTTTTTACTTAACAAGCACATCTATGTATCAGGATTGTGATGGTGAGACCCGTAGCCCGTGGGGACCTTCCACTACGCCGTATTGCAGCTGGCATGCCTGTAAGTTATATTTAATGGAGCACGGATTTCGGTAAGTTGGTAGGAATTGGTAAATTCTGGTATCGTTTTGAAAAATTGAATGCTGCGGATCATCGGAGCTAAAGGAACTCTGGCCGTCAGTGTCCTGTCTCAACTTTTTCAACCGGTTGATTGGTTTGATCGTGCTACTGTTTTCCACATTTGTTGCATCCAGAAATGTATTTTTTGCAGCATTGCAAGCAGACACCAGATGGATAGTCGAGCTGTCAAGCGTTTTTTGTACCATTCCAATAAAGAAGAACGTGAATTTGGTTAAATAATAGTGTGCCAGTTTCGTTTGTTATAACCAAGTTAATGGGATCTTGTGAAACTGTGAGCCATTTGGTTCTGCAACATAGAATAATTCTACCGTTCTCGTCAAACTGGCGCTGGCTGTCCAAAATGAAAAGGGAAATCATGGAGGTGGTTTTTGAAAGGCTTCTCTGAAGTTTCACAATAGAGCAGACTCGCTGGAAGTGTTTTTGTTTGTGGGCGTCCTGGAGAGAGCTGGCTCAGGTCCACGCTCCTCCCACAAATGTGCGTGTGTGTGTGTGTCTGGGTGTGTTGTGTGTGTGTGTGTGTGCGCGCGCGCGCGTGCAGGACTTATCAGCCCCGATGTGGGGCAGAGTTGACATGTCTGCATCTGCAGCCTCACCTGCCGTATTATTGTCTCTCCAGACCCCACTGAGCATGCTCAGGTTGGCACCGACCATGGGAACTGCCCCCGGGGGGGATCACAGGCTGCAGGGAGACGGATGAGTGAGGAGGGGCGCCGGCGCGCCGCCTGCAACTCCAGCCTGTTGGCTAATTCCTCGGACCACTCCGACTCTTCATCACTCACTTAAACCAACATGCCATCTCTGACGCCCGGAGGACTGTGGTGGGGAAACCGAGCGCAGGTGGCTGCCGCAGCTAATTGTCCTGCCTCTATGGCTCGTGTTTGCAGAGAGCCGGAAAATGAGCATAATCTGAAGCCTCCGCTTTGTGTACACAGCACTCGGCGCCGCCTGTTGCCTGGTGATGCGTCTGAGCTCAAGCAAAGAGGAAGATAATGGCCGTGCGGCCGAGGCCTAATCTCCAACTCCAACTTAGCGCATGTTTGATAGAGTGGGAGGCCGGGTCACTAATCATTGTCTGTTTACCTCCTTTCCTGGCCTGTGTTTACCTCCTTTTCTGGCCATTGTTCTGCCGTCCCAGAGGCTTGGCGGAAGGCTTCGTTTACGTTCTGATACTAGACGCAAAACGCGTCCTCCGACGTCCTCAAAACACGCTGAGGGTGAAACCTGAAGCACGAGCGACGCCTCAGTGGAAAACCGCAACCGGGCTTCAAGATTATCCCGCCCCCTCGAACGTTGTTCGCGTCGCGCTCTTCGCGCCGTATGTGGCACAAGGCGCTTCGCGCGATAAAGCCGAACAAGGCGAGGGCTGTTGCCGCAAACTGACACTAGGCGACGTCTCCCTCTCCGCTAACTACGACATGCCGCCCCGGTGATTTGTTTCAATGCAGCGGTTCCCCGTGATCGCGTTGAAAAGAAGAAAAAAAACTGCTTAAATTACACCTGACCTTTCAGACGGTCTCTCTCCGTTCGGGCGGTGATTTATGTCGATCTCTGCTCTGTTTAACAACATCAACCAGGCGTGGAGAGCCACTATGAACACGGGGAAATGTCTCCATTGTTCGGCTATGTTTCGTGACTGTTACGCTTTCATTGTGTCTTCGCGGCTTAAACATTTACACTGCGTATGTATATATATATATATATACATGGCGCGTACGTTGAGTCATTTCCCTTGCTTACACGTCGAGCGCTTCTCACCGCAGGCCTCAGCCTATTCATCACGCTTCGCTGAGTGATGGATGAGCGCTGCAGTCCCTGCCGTGGCATTAGTCACCGGGCCCCGGGTGGAGGAATCAGCCTGGAGCCTGCGCCCTGTTATGTTGGTGAGCGAGCCGGCGGCGCTTCCTCCAGCCCCACGAGTGAAGCACCGGGCTGTCTGCCGTCTCGCCGACAGGATGTGGTTGAACCGTGCTCGTGCTCGGCTCTGCCGGCTCTGCCAGGTGAGGCCGGGGCACACAAGGCTGGATCCAGGCGGCTGCCGTAAACACGTTATAGGAGGTGACTGAGGGCGCTTATGGGGGCAGCACTGGGCAATTTCCATTGTCCGCGACTTCACCTTTCAATTCCATGCCGCACGTCTTGGTTCTCTGCAGCCCGAAGCTCCCAGAACGGCCCGACGGTCTCGCCTCCGCCGGGTGGCCAAGGTTTACAGGAAGCGTCCTGAGGGCTGCGAGACTTCCCCCTCAATCAGACACACGGCGTCTGGCTGCTCCTTTGTTTGACTGCGACGGGGATTTTACAAGTCGGGCTGAGTCACACCTCACTGCTCTGCTCTGGCCGACAGCAAAGGCTTCATACACCACAGCTCGCTGACCGAGGCACAGCACAGGCCCTGGCCGAGGTACGGTGGTGAACGAGAGCTCATTTGGTGTAATCGTTGGAAGGGGAGCGACGTGCCTCGCGCCTCACACAACTCACGCCGGTTGGTTTCGTTTTCTCACTTGGGGGTCATCGCAAAAACCTGAAGGCAGCAACAGCAGCCGCCCTCCGCTTAGCGCTCCCCGGGAGAGAGCCCGGCTCACACTGTGGAGCGCTGCGGGCTGTTTTTTCACCGCGCGCCGCCCACCTCAACCTGGCGGAACCCGTCGGACGAGATCCGAGAATGCGACTCGCGAGACGCACGGCAAGCCGCAACATGTGGACGTGGAAAGCATAGATGGCGGGCACGCTCCGCAACGGGGGGGGGGGGCTATAAGATTCTCGGATAACCGGGACGGAGCGAGTGTCGTGTGGTTCAAGATGCGAGGCGAACGGCTGGACAGTCAACTGACTATTTAGACACTGCAGAAACTTCACCCGCCGGGGTTGCTTTTACCTGTTATGACCTTTGTCTTTCTTGTTTTGCAAGGGTGCTGAGTTTGCCGTTTTCACGGGTGACCTGAATTAGATCATTGCATCTGGGATGCACAAACAGCGAATGCGGCGGGGTCAAAGTCCGCTCCAAGAGGAACCGACTTGGCGTGCCGGGAAATATGCCCGCGTTGCCACTTAATAACCAGCGGGCCGTCACTGTGTCAACACGTGCCCCTGCCGCGGGTGAGAGGAGCTGCCGCTGGGGGATGCGTCAGGATACGCAGCCATGACACCAGCCTCGGCGCCCCTCGATTCCGCCTTTGCCACAAAGTGACACGCGCAGGACATTCCGTGGTTCGACGAGCGCTTCTGGCACAGACAGAGGTGTAGCGGTCGATTTGTGGCCTCCTGAGCCTGTTTGCGAAGGGTACGGTCTCGTCCCGCTGCAAGCGCGAGCCCTCCGAACGCTGAAATCACGCGTCTCTGCTCTCTGCTCCCTCTCGGTGGATGTGGTGCGCAACAGAAGCAGCGAGGGCAGCACTGTCCTGTTGTGCGCCACGCACCCCCCGACAAAGTGACACTCTGATAACGCATCAAAGTGGAGGCGGTGCGGGGACAGGCAGCGGCTCAATCACCATTTGAGTCACTGCCTAAACTGTAACCGCTCTCCATGACATAAGAAAACAATAGGATCAGGAGGGAGCCACACTACCGCTCTTTGTCCAGGAGGTGGCGCAAGCTCTTTGCATAATTGATTCGGTTTGCACGCACACACATGCACGCACACACACACACACGCGGTATAAGTAAATACGTCTAGGCCTGGTTATTCATACTCAATGACTGCAAAACGCTGAGAGGAGTTGTTATTCATTCATATCGGGGGGGCAGGTGTGTTGTGCTGATTGCATAATGCTGCCAGTCTGGCATACATTAATGTGCACAGCTGCCGCGTTGGGCATCAACCATCTGCTTGACAGTGCTGAAATGACAACACTTGAAAAATACTGGATGAGCTGGAAAAAGCCAAGCTGCAAAACAAAACACTTCCACCGTGCTCTGGTCCACAGGAAACAGCCATTCTGGCTGTGGCGATACAGATCTCACAGCAATGGCAGAAATGCACAGATTTCGAGTGAATACCGATCCACAGGGCGAGGGGGCTGTGTATCCACATCATATTATCACATTAAAGCACTCATTTTCTGGGCCTTGGAGCGTATTCTCCCCAGGATAATGACTCACTTATTCTTAGAAAACACGTTTGCGGTTGTGATACAAGAGGCTAAAAACAGCATGTGCAGAATCGGAGCCACGTTCCATTTATAGTGTCAGATAAGTCTCGCAGCAATCAGAATTACTTCCACTGGACGGATGACAACCTCTGACAAGGTCACACAGGCTGCACTGCTGTGGCTGCGAGTATTAGTCATCTTAACACATCATGCTGGTGATGGCGGGACATAGCCACAGAAAGATAACACGTTTCAAGGACCTGCTTCCATACTGCCGGGCCCACACTACCACTCGTGGTGATGTTGCTGTTCCTTCTCTCCCGCTGTTCACATCGGATCATCAATCACTCTTTTTTTTTAACATAATCAGAGGTAAACTAATGCATTGACATTATACATTATTAACTGAATAGAATTCAGTGTAGTCTAGTTTATTCGAGACGTGCAGTGAAATGTTGTAGGTACCGCCCCACCAATGGAGAGGTCATTTAAACATTCTTTTGACAACTTAGATATGCTTAACCACAGACTATGGCTCAGAATTGACTGCTGTCCCTTTCAAAGCCGAACTATCTTTACTACTGACATATCCATCTAAACTATTACATTTTGGTCTTGTACGAGCCAAGAGAGCAACAAATTTAAGATGGTAGGACACCAGACTCCAAACATTGGATTAAGGTATGGTCCTGAACTCTGGCATTAGAAAAGGCAAAGTTGAAGAATTCTACGAGATGTGTACACTGTTATTGCAATTTATAAGTAAGAAGCATAAGTAGCTATTACATCCACTCCATATTTGGTTATACATTCTTCTTTGCCTGGTCATTCCAGCTGGAGCAAACGTCTTTAAATGGAATGACCCACCTATTCATACGATGTATCTACATTGACTCTACTGTGTTATTCACTGCTGGCTATTTTTTATTCTTTTCGATCTCCCAACGATTTCATTTGAAGGTGTAAACATGCAAAAAGATGACTGCGGAATCAATTACAAATACATATCGACGGTCTAGTGCGGTCTAGGCAACATAGGGATTATGTTTAACCTTCACCGTGTTGCTTCACTTACCAGCAGTCGGACCCCAAACTCTTCCCTCCTGATATGGAAATGTTTTGATGACGCCACAAGACTCACCCACCTTCATCCGGAGGGGGGATTTCCACTGCCAGTGCTCTACGAAGCCGTTCACGTCGCAAGCGAAACAAACAAATATCTAATAATGACATAACACTAAACAAATATACCATACTAGCGCATACGCCTGCCTTTTATGGGTCCAATCGTCCATTATTAAAATACTGTTTATGTGCTCCACCCCCGAGATAAACTAGTGGTTCGCTCCACAGAGTGGGGAGCTCGGCAGCACTCGGTGCCTCGGATTTGCCGTGACGCTGATGTTTGTGTGCTGGCTGGGCTGAGGGGAAGGAGGACCGAGGCGCCCGCACCGAAGGAACAGCCTCCGAGGACACACTCCGCGACAGAGGTCAGTCCCTGGCGTCTCGACGCGCCGTCCTTCAGTCTTTTAGGCTTCGCGTCCGTTCAGCCGCGTCAAATAACGGTCACGAATCGGCCGGAGCGGAGTGCTGGGAGGATGCTAGCCTAACTTCTGTTAGCATTCGTTTAACGGTGTCCGCGCGCGCACACACACGTACACACACGCGCGCGCGCGCGGAGGCAAGACTCGCATTACACAGCGATGAGGACGTTTAAAGTGTCGTCGAGGGGGAGAGTGGGTGAGGGCGAGGGTCAACTACGCGTCCGTGAAAAGTTCACACGGCTCCGAGCCCAGCGCCACAACCCCCGCTGTGAACAGGGGCTCAACTCCGTGCTCCTGGATGCGGATACGGGTCTTTGTTCAGGTGTGGACGTCGGTTTGCGCTTCAACGGTTTCGTGTTCCCCCCCCCCCAAAAAAAGGAGGGGGATTCCGGCTCCGGTTCTCAGACCTGCCGCCGCTCCGCCCTTCTTTGGTTTTCATATCGTCGCAAAGCCTCGAAATGACGAGGGTGACGTGCGTCTCGTCGCCAGCTGCCGCACGTCGAGGCGCAAAGGTGCGCGCGGCTGAGCGCGAGAGTGACATCAAAACATCGATGCCGAAGAAGGTAAACGACGTCTGGACCCCCCCCCCCCCCCCCCCCCCCCCCCCCCCCGCCTGTCAGGTGGGCTCCACACCCAGCACCATGCCATCCTCCAGTGGGTTGCACTGATCCCGCCACGAGGACGACCTGCCGTTGCTGTTGGTAAACACTGCGTGGTGAAAGCTGGTTCTGGGGGTTCCTGGGGCTGTGTGTGTGGGGATGTGTGTGTGCGCGCGCTCGCAGCTGAGCCACGACCGGTCCCGACGCGTCGTCCCCAAGACTCTCGCTGAGGGGCAGCGTCTCGGAAAGGCTTTGCGGTTGATCGCAGCCCCGCAACGATCGGGGAGTCCTCCTGTGCGGCCCGCCGCGTCAGCTGTCAGCAGCAGCCAAAACCGTGTTGTGACGAGCCGCGTCTCGTGCTTGCGCCAGAAATGGCACGAACCCCAAACTGTCCCCCACGGACACCGCCAAAACTGCATTTTTGATAAGATCATATGAAAGTGTGACCCCATTATGGGGGGGGGGGAAAGGAAGACGTCGCGCGGATCTTAAGATTTCGACGCGTTTTCTCAGCCCGTGGCTGTTTTTGTTTCTCCTTGTACCCCCCCCCCCCCCCTCATCGCAGGAGCGCCATGGATGAAGAGGAGCAGTTTGTGAACATCGATCTGAACGACGACAACGTCTGCAGCGTGTGCAAGCTGGAGACGGAGGCCGGGACCTTGTCTTTTTGCCACGTCTGCTTTGAACTCAGCATTGAAGGTAGGGAGCAGGATTTGGGGTGCTCGTTATCTCCTGAGCTCTCTCTCTCTCTCTCTGGCTGTCTCTCTCTCTCTCTCTCTCGCCCCCCCCCCCCCCCCACACACACACGCCCAACCACGAACTGCCTGACAGTGCTCAGAATCAACATTCGCCGACTAGCTTCGCGTAGTGGCGCCGGGACGTGGGTGGACTTGGCATTGCTCCCCACAGACAGATCTGCGCGAACCCCTTTTCCCCTGTACGGCGAATTTGCACTCGCACGTCCTCAGAGGGCCGGCCGACGTGGTACGCGATCGACCTCGGCGAACCTCTCTCTCATCCTCGACGGACGACGCGTCGGCCCGCGGGAGCGGAGCAGCCCCTCAGGAAAGGAGAAGAAAAAGAGCGGGCGGCCGCGATTCTCCCGTTTGATGTGCCACTCCAGCTGAAGAGCGCGCGTTCGGGCCCCTCTCGTCTCTTGACCAACGACTGGCCTATTTGAAGAAGGCCGTCGAATCGCGAGGGATTAGACGCGCCTCTTGCATGGCGACGGAGGAGTGCGCGCCCGCGTCGGAAGGCGTCGCCGGATCTGTTCTCTTTCCCCGACCCGTGACACGACCCGCGCAGCTGACCGAGCTCCCCCAGAACGCTGAATCGTATTGTCGGGGGAAGGGAACGCGCATCCGGGGCCCGTTATGGCAAGAGGGGCTGTTGATCAGCTGCCCCGATGTGCCGTGAAGGAGCCTCCGGTGGCAGACCGGGTTTGAATGGCAGGCTGGATAGAAGTCGAATTGTGCTCGGTAAGGTCAGTCTGGGGCGGCGCAGCCCCCTCGGCGCCGCTTCCCGGCCTGCACCTCTCCCAGCTTTTGGACACGGCCGTTGTGTGTGTGTGTGTGTGTGTGTGTGTGTGTGTGTGCGGCAAGGAAGTGACTGTCACGCAACCGCCGGGTCCGCGGGGAGGGAGAGTGGGGTTCGCAGACGGGCACGTGTTTTGTGGAACAGCTCAGCGTCCGGGGAGGGAGGGGAGGGGAGGGAGGGGAGCTGCGCGTGGCTACTTGAGGCACGGCCGATCGTGTGTGTGTGTGTGTGTGTGTGGGGAACAATCGGAGAGCGGCCTCCAGTGGCACCCCTCCAGCGCCGTCCCGTCCTGCAGCGCATCACACAGTCCCGGGGATGAGATGCTGCTGCTGCTGAATGTCCGTGGGCCCGTCGGGGCCCGCTTGCCCCCTCTGAGCATTCATGGGGTCTGCGTTTTCAGGAACCCCGCGTAGCGTGTTTGCGACGGGTGGCTCGCTGTAGCGGGCGTCCACGGCTCTTTGTGCTTCCCCCGTGAGTCAACGAGACTCACGTTTGAGAGAAGCGTCATCCCCTGGCATCCTCGCTCTCCCTCCCTGTGTTGAGTAGTGATTAGTAGAGCCAGTTGGTGAAATCGTGAAGATACACCGAACATGGTGTATTTATGTCTTTGCGCGCCAGGCCCCAAGACACCCGTTAGACTTTTCTACTTTAGACTCGAGAATTTAAGAAAACAAAGAAGGTTACTCCTATGTCGTGTCTGAATCATGAAATGCTCAAAGACGGGCTGACGGAAAAGTGCAAAGTTCACTTCGAACCCCAGTCATACCACCGAACAGCATCACGAACAGACTACCAGTCCACGATGAGCACAACAAAGACCATGCGGGCCCGGGGCTGGCTCTCTGAAACCACCTGAAACACAGCTTCAATTAGCCTCGCACGGTTCCCTCTCTCTTCAGATACGTCTTTCACGTCCCAGCCGGACATCTCAAAGGCTGCCTCCGTAGAGACGCTTTGTTTTTGCCCCGTCAACGGTTTGTCGTCGT
>CM055204.1:3248194-3252352 GCA_029224185.1 Karalla daura
CCCCACCCCCCCCTCGCTTATCGTGTGCCAACAGACACAGTCGCACGCTTTGCCGTTTAGTGCATTGGTGCATCGGCTTCAGGGGCGTCTCCAGTAGGGAGGAAGAGCGGAGCCGTGATGTGTGTGTGTGTGTGTTGTGATAGGAAACCGTTCCTCTTCTTTCCAGTGGCTACGATGAGCGTGGAGGAGCTCCACCAGCTGAACGGCCATCTACTGAAGCAGATACAAAGTAAGTGTCCCCCACTGGAACGCGTGTTGAGGTGGTCGACGCGCCACCAGACTCTCCTTAAGTCCATAAAACGGGCTGTAAGTCACATTCAGTAGATCCAGTATAGATCCAGTCCAAGACTGGATTGAGGTCTTGGACTGCTCGAGGTCCAAGAGCCACTTGCGTAAACAAATACAAGACCAGTGGATAGAGAGCCACTCATGTTGACAGGAAAACCAGGGACTGAGGCTCTAGTCCGTCTCTTGATCGCTCCCTCCCACAGTGGCGGCTAATCAAGAGCCCAGGCTATTCATGGCTCTGTTCGTTGGTTAGTCGTCTCTAATGGGCGTTCGCCATCCCTCATACATCCCCCAGTAGCTCATCCCCGGCGGCCCCAGAGCGCGACCGCGACACGAGACTGCGTGACGTAAGCCGCGGGGCTCCTCCGCTCAATGTGAGCACTGTGTGTGCGGGCTGCTGCCACGCACACACAGCCCGTCTGTCCTGCCCGGTCTCAGTCAGCGATGGCCTCCTCCGGCTAGCCTGCCGGTATCGGCTCCGCCGCTCCTCCGCTAATCCGGCGTCTCCCCCCCCAACCCCCCACCCCCACCCCCGCCCGCAGAGGTGTTCGAGGAGCTGACCGCCGCCGTCCAGGAGAAGGACTCGCTGGCGTCGGAGCTGCACGTGCGCCACATCGCCATCGAGCAGCTGTTCAAGAACTGCGCCAAGCTGCCCTGGCTGCACATCAGCCGGGCCGGGGTCAAGGCCGCCAGCGGCGCCGGTGCGGGAGGAGGAGGCGGAGGCGGAGGAGGAGGAGGCGGAGGCACGCCTGTGGAGTGACCCGCCCGCGGAGTGATCCTTCAGCCCGCCGGAAACTGTCCCGTCCGCACGACGAGACGCGGGTGACTTTGGTTTCCTGTCAGACGTCTCAGTTTCCACTTTTTGCTCCCCCCCCCCATCACCCTCCTCGCCTCCTCATGCCAGACGCGGATACACAGGGGCTTTCATCCCTGCCAACGAGGTGCATTACGTCACGTTATGACACGATGCGGGGCAGCGGCCGCCGCAGATTTGTGGGGGACATATCGGCAACACCGACCCCGCCGGGCGCCACTGGCCGCGGCGTGCGTGTGAAAGCGGTTTTGAAACTTGAGTTTTAGAGTTGCCTTCTGACTAAAACGACAGACAGTGATACGCGAGGTTTAGCTTCGGCTCACAGAGGCGACGGCGGGACCGGGAAGATCGTGGCGCGAAAACCGTAATCGGAATGAGACGAAGTTTAGAAAAATGAGGTGACGGGTGTTCGGCTGTGGCTTGTTTACCGAGCACAGAGGGCCACGCTGTGAGTGCTGTGCGCGACCCCAACAGGGACGTGGTGAAAGCCGTCAAAAGGGGACGTCCAGCCGCCAAACCAAAGTCCGCGTCCGTTCAGGTTTCCACGCCGACGACTAGCAGGTAGACGTCGACGGGGAGGACGACGCGGAACCAAGCGGGTGTGAAGCGAGCCCGCTTCTTGCCCACGACCGGGCGTCCTTGCTCCCAAAAGTGCTGACGATGACAATGAGTTGGATCCGTTGAGCTGTTTTTCTGTCCCGCTCAGCATTGCTCTCTCTCTCTCTCTCTGTCTCTCTCTCTCTCTCTCTCTCTCTCTCTCTCTCTCTCTCTCTCTCTCTCTCTCTCTTTCTCTGACTCTCTCTCTCTCTGACTCTGTCTCTCTCTCTCTCTCCCTCCCTCCCTCCCTCCCTCTCTCTCTCTCTCTCTCTCTCTCTCTCTCTCTCTCTCTCTCTCTGACTCTCTCTCTCTGACTCTGTCTCTCTCTCCTTCCTCCCTCCCTCACTCTCTCCCTCCCTCCCTCCCTCCCTCCCTCCCTCCCTCCCTCTCTCTCTCTCTCTCTCTCCCTCTCTCTCTCTCTGACTCTCTTTCTCTCTCTCTGTCTCTCTCTCTCTCCCCCGTCCCCTGAACGGACGAGCGGGAGCGACGTCGGTTCCCCCCAGCAATAGAAAACCCGGGACGCTTCGGGCCGACTGTGCCCGTGGAGGTTCCCGACTTTGAAAGGGGGCCACAGGGGGGACGCAGGGAGTGGGGGTGACGACTGCCAGCGCTGCAAGCCCGTGGCGTTGGCCTCGCTCCTTCTTCAGGAGCCCTATGCAAGAAAGGACGACAAAAAAACAGAGACGAATCAAAGGCCTTACAAAGTGCAAAGTATCTCAAAGTAATACTGCTCGTCTGAGCGTCGTCCCTGCCACTCGGTTTGAGCAGAGCTGGGGAAGGACGACGTTCAGATCGGGTCGACGTCGGGGGGGGGGGGGGGGGGGGGGGGGAGGAAAACGGCGTCGTCGGTGTTTGTCCTCTGCTCTCTTCGTAAGAGATGAAATGTGTTTGACCCCTTTTTAGGGTTTGTTTATGGTCTTAGCTCGTTTTAAACTTTTTATCTCGGTTCTGTTCGACAGCTGTGCCGTGTGCTCGGGTGTGATATTCAGATGACCGGTCCTTTTCATGCAACTTTCCAGTCTCAGTCTTCAGTTTTTTTTTGTTTCGTTTTTACCCGTGTCCGAGTTATGAATGCTGCGTGTTTTTTTGTATGCGGCGGAACAGTCGTCCGTTTTGCTGCTCTGGTAATCATTTTGCAGGGGACGTAAGCGCAAGTGTTGCACCTCCACCTCCCCCTGTTAGACTGGACTCTTTGTTTGTTTCTCTAACAGCTGCATTTGTGTTGTGCGATGTTTTACACTCTATTTATTCTGCGCGTGTGTGTGTGTGTGTGTGTGTGTGTGTGTGTGTATGGACCTGACGCAGGCCATGTGATTTTGTGTGTGTGTGTATGGACCTGACGCAGGCCATGTGATTTGTGCTCAAGTGACGGTTTGTATCATTTTGTAAAATATTTCAATAAAATGAAATTATTTTTACTACATCTGCTGTGGTACCCCCATCATTATGACCACCGTTATGGTAGAGGATGACATGAGGATAACAGAGAGAAAAGCAGCAGGACCTTGATGGATACATTACACCCAATAACCATGATGGATACACCCAATAACCATGTAGTGTAATGTTGTGTTTTTAGCCAATAAGCATTACCTGGCATCTTAAGAACATCTGAACTTCGTGCATGTGGACAGTCTGATCATAATAATAATAATCACAATAATAATAATCTAAGGAGTTGCAGTCGTGGCAACTGGACCTGTTGTAGATTTTTGGAGACGTTTGAGATGACAGTGTGTAAGTGTCCGTTTTTTCTTATTTCTAGTTTTTTTTTAACCTTTTAGATCTTTACCTAGTAAAACAACGGTGCGTTAGTGGCACCGGAAGCAATGTGGGAATGGCTGCCCTCACCTCACCTGTGGAGGAAGCCGGGCGCTGACCTCTGTGGTGGTTCACCTGCGGCCTGTGCGGTGTGTGTCGCCCCCTGGCGGACGCTCTGCGTTCAGGCGCTGAACTCCGGCCTGAGCCCGGAGGCTGCCATGACAAATTTCCGGGAAATCGCGCTGGGGCGTGCTATTCTTCTCAAGAATCACACGGCGTATAGTTTGGAAACTGCAGAGGGAACACGTTGTCCGCCAATTGTGAAATCCAGGGAATGGTCCTCTGTGTATCACCTCGTCTTTAGGAATCCTCTTCTCCTTCATTCAAGACATGAGACACGCGTTGAGTAACACACGTCTTAATAATACACGTATTGCGTTTTTTTGGTGGTAACATTTAGAACTATAATGTCCCTCTACATTTCTTGCACTCGCCCCGCGTTTCCATAAACAGGTTTACGTATTCTGAAAAAATAAGACAAAATATGAAACTGCACATCTGTGGGTATGGGATCGAGGCAGCAGAGCTAATTTTCCACAATGATAAACATATAGATCATATCTAGTCTGACATAGATGCTAGTATATATATATATATATATATAGATGACCGCATCTTAATACCCTCCTAGCTGCATT
>CM055204.1:3252452-3271495 GCA_029224185.1 Karalla daura
GGAGATGCACCCCCCCCCCCCCCTCTCTCCTTAACCAGCTGCTTAAACCAAGTACACACAGCGAATACAGCATGAGAGGCGGTTTGGGGCAACGAGACCCAACCACGGACCTTCAGATCCTCCCTGCTGAGCCACCGTCACACGACCGTCGGACTCGTCATCGAAACTCTCGCTCCTGTGGCTGAACCCCTGCCGTTTCCGTTTCTGCCCCCCCCCCCCCCCAGAGGCCGCCCGAAAGGAATGAACCGCCCGTGAAATATGAGGAGAGAAATAGCAGCTGTGGTGTTCTTCCTGAAGAGGCTCGTGAAGAAGGGCGAGAAGTTGGAGTCGGACAAGGTGGACCTGTTTGTGGAGAGGCTGGCCGTCGCCCTGCAGGAGAAGTTCAAGGGCCACTGGTACCCGGAAAACCCCAGCAGAGGACAGGCGTACAGGTGCTGCTTGGGCTATTGTTGTATTTGTGGTAATCCCCCCCCTCTCGCCCCCCCCTCACTGGGCCTGAGGGAGTGGTAGCCTGCAGCAGCGGTAACGCTATATGTAACGCGATGTTTTTTTCCCCCCCCTTCTCCATCAGGTGCATCAGAGTGAACCGCTTCCACAGGCAGGATCCAGAGCTGCTCCGGGCCTGTCAGGAGAGCGGCGTCCAGTACGGCGATCTGGGGCTGCCCCGCGAGCTCACCCTGTGGGTGGACCCCGGGGAGGTCTGCTGCAGGTGAGACTTTGGCTGGTTCTCATGATGATCCCTGACGCCACCAGCCGAAAGACTCGAGAAGTGCAGATGGTCAAAGGGGTGTAGTTGGGGAAAGGCAATGTATGTTATCACTGTTTTCCCGACTAAAGCTTCAGCCTTTCAGGCGGATTTGAAGGGATGCAATTTTTTTTACAGGCAATAATTCGGTGATTTAATAACATACAAGAGTTGAGCCGTTTACATCCAGCTCAGTCTGAAAGCACTCGCGCTCATTCCTTTTCTCCCATCTCCAGATATGGCGAGAAGAACCCCTGCTTCTCGGTGGCCAGCTTTTCGAACAACGAGGAGGAGGACAGAGACGTGGCGAAGAAGGTGACCAGCGCCCTGGAGCGGGTGACCTCCGACTACCACTCGGGCTCCTCGTCCGACGAGGAGAGCGTCCGCACTTCGCCCCTCACCGTCCCGGGCGCCCACCACCAGGTACGCGCCACACGCACCAGTCGTTGTCTCGGGGGCCCGAGGGGGGGGGGGGGGGGGACGGGTCCCGGCGGACCGCGGCGTTTGACGACGGCTCTGCTCTGCTCTCGTTTCGAACAGATGAACCCGGCGGCGCCCACGTGGCATCCGAAGAGGGTGGCGCCGGGGAGGGGTCCGGCGTTCCCGAGGCCCCACTACAGCTACAAGCCCCGCGGCAGGGCCCCCCACGCTCTGAGGCAGAACGTGTGGGTCCCCCCAAGCTACCGGGGAGGGCCCGGGTACTGGGACGCCAACCAAAGCCTGGCCTATTGCTACAGTTAGGGGTGGCGGCGCGCGTGGCTACTGATGGGGCATTAAGGCGGGAGGCGAGGGATTACGGGGACCGACCAACGGTTTTGTCTTTTTTAAACACCAATTTGTGAATTTTAACCGCTTGCATCCTGATTTTTTTTTTCTCTCTTTTTTTTTTTTGACCGTCTTTTTTGCACTTTAGACAATTTGTTATAGCTAAAACAAGTCACTTGTATTGAAACTAGTTGTTTAATAATTGGATACTACACGTGTAGTCTGAAAGTACTGTATTTTTACAATGGGAGATTTGATGTATTCCACCTGTTGTCCTTTTGAGAAATGTTATTTATTCATAATGTAGAGTTGTCAGATGTATAGCCTAAAATTTATGGAGTTTTATTAAACACTTTTCATACTCAACGTATGTGGGGACTTTGCTTGTTCCTGTGCTCAATGTCAGGGTTCACACGCGTCCTGGAAAACCTGGGAAATGAGCGACCGATTTTCCCAGTCATTGCAAAATGACTGGGAAATTTCTTACTGATCCTGGAAAATCCTCCCCCAGCCCTGTGAGCTACTGCAAACGGGTTAAAATGCACATGAGCCTCTATCGTCACCTTATCTTCTGGGCAACATACGGAACGGAGCCTCACAAGTTCCGCCACAGGCTGAAAATGTCCTGGAAAAATCCTGGAAAATGATTTCTGGTCGGTCGTGGGAACCCTGTATATTTCAAATAATCCGGGCGATCAAGTTGTACACAGCTGAGGCTAGATATTGCGAGTGTGATCCAATGTGCTGGGCTTCCTCGTTGAGCAGCAATTTTTTGTGCTGCTTTAAGTTTGAGAAATGTTTTGCACTTCCGAAACATTCATGCATGCTGTGCTACATTAACTTCTCTGAAATGGAGATAAGTATTTCTCATTGTAGTGAATGTGTCTGATTTACAGTACTGCCAGCCAATTCAGAGACTGCATAGCCCCAAGCTATGAGCCGTGCACTCCGTATTCCCAAAGCCGCCTCCCAAAGGATGCCTCAGGGGACATCTGACCTTCTTCAGGTCCTCAGAGCGCGTGCGGACCCTGGGGAAACTCCCACGCTCCTTTACTCACCGTTGCACAGCTGTGTCTTTGCCACCATGTCCTCTCAAGCTGCGTATCGCCTTGCCCGTCGGTCAGATCGATCATTGATCTGCGAACTGGGGTGGGCACCCTATGGTGTTGGATATGGACAAACTGTGACTAGCACAGAACTAGCACATTCATGAGAACTGCAAACCATTGAATGAGAAGTGCAAATTGCAGGTGGTCAATGTGCGTGAGTGGTAACCATGTTAGTATAGCTTTGTATGAGATGCATAGAGATTAGCAGCAGCAGTGGCAGAGCTCAACATGAAACACGCTCAGGACCGGTCCTGTAGATGCGCTCTGGTGAGTCATTCTGTTGCCCATAAATAATGAGTCACTCGGTTCTCAGGTGGCGTGTGTGTGATGGTCATCGGGTCTTGGTCCTCTTCCTCAGCCCCGGGGCACATGCCAACCACAGAGCCAGCCTGCCTGATTAGCTTGTCCAGCCCGGAGGAGGCCCTCTTCGTCATCCTGCCCCCGGAGCACCGCAGCATGGAATAGGACACTGGCCACCACCGACTGATAGAACATCCACGGGGGTTTCCTGCAGGCGCTCAGCCAGTGCAGTGGGATGGGAAGGAATACAGGACCTAGATTCAAGAACACAGAGCTTTACTGCCACATATACTGTGAGAACCCTGATTCAGTGAAATTAAGTATGATGGAATAAGAATCGGGTTGTAATGCAACTTGCCTCAGTGATGGTACAGAAAGTTAGCAGCACGACAGACAACAGTATGCATAAATACAAGAATTTACATTACATTCACTCACACAGCTTAGTGCATAAGAGATGTAGGAGTATGAATTTAGAAAAATGGACAGCTGATCAGGCCCCTCAGGCTAAATGAAAACACCTGGTCCTCTATTAGTTGCTTTGGATGAAAATATATGCTAAATAGTCCTAGATGGAAACAGGGGCCCACCATTTTTTCCCTAATCCTTAGTGTCTATTTTAATATTCTGACAGGTACCAGGAATTATCCCTTGGTGTTTATTTTAACCCTTTGCTATGCCTATCCCTGTCCTAACGCATGGTGACTCGATTTTGTGACGAAAGAGAGAAAGAAGCCGCAATCTCCTCTCCCAACCTTCGCTGTCGCTCCAGCCGCGAGTATGAAAACACCTCTTCATGTCAGCTGCATCAAGCCGCAAACACAATCCAGATCTGCTCTACTTTCAGTGAAAGAAGCTTCTCCTCTGAACAAAGTCCTCTCCCCACTGAATTATTCCATCGTTCACAAAATACAACAAAGACCTGGCAAAAAGCAAAGGTCGAATAAAAACTACCAGACACTGGCAGTTTTGGTACTACCAGGCACCCCTACCCGTCGTAGCCCTTGCTCTAAGATTTGCCTTGATTTTGTCCCAAAATCAATCCAAAACTAAGCTAAACACCTTAAGCTGACGTGTATTGTTTTCCTAAAATCTTGTGCATTGGATGGCATTTCGAGATTCACATTGAAAATAATGCCCTAAACGAGACCGTCTTCATGCTGATATGCTATAAATGCACTTTTTGTGTAAACAAGGCCAAAAATGGAAGTCGAAAGTATACACAATGAAACCAATCTTGGCAGGGAATTCTGTTGGGAAACAGCGAATGTTCCTTATAAAGACATGTATCCTGTCCAGATTTTAGTCTTGGCAACAGCAAAAGACGATCGCCCTCATTCTCTGAGGAAGTGGTGCGACAAAGTCGAAGAGATGTTTGAAGCGGAAAGGTCCTACAGCACACACACTATGTTTGCTTACTGGAAATACGCGTGTGTTCGTTTTATTTTTGTGACATAACCGAAAAATAACCGAACGTTTAAAAAAAAAAAGGGGGGGATAACCGTAGTTTGAGGTGAGGGGCGTGCTGCGCTGTCGAGCTCCTCCCGCCAGGGGGCGCTGCCTGGCCTCTGTTCGCTCCGGGTCACGTGACGCACCGCTGTGCACCTGCAGAGAGAAAGAGGAGGAGGAGGAGGAGGAGGAGGAAGCGCCGGAGGAGTTTGGATGCTTCGGTCGAGCTCGCTGCTACTTCACGCTCGCGCTCAGCACAAGTTGGGAGCCCAAGTTTGCGGGGACAAGTCGTGGACTAGCCGGAGCAGAGATGGAGCGTAGCGGAGCCGGGCTGAGCCTCGCCTTGTTGAGCCTGCTCGCGGGTGAGTTTCCAGACTTCCAGACCGCCGCGCGGCCACTTTGATCCCCGGGCTTCGCGGCCGTTTGGACGGCCAGCGAGCGGCGGCGGCGTCGGCCAGCACCGCCGGAACGTTAGCCCGCAACCCCGGCGAAAGCCGAGGAAACTTAACCCTCCTCAACAAGTTCACCTTTACTCCGGCTCACCTTTTCTGGTTACTACCATCATCATTAGCATCCGTAGGGTGTGAGGTTGTGCGAGAAACACCAGACCGGAGAGTGCGTGAGAGATCCCGAAACTCCGACCCAAGGTCAGCCCAGTTAGCAAGCAGCCACCTCCGCCTGGGCTCAGTTTACACGGATCTAGGTGGAACTAACAACAAGTTCGGCTGGTATATCTGTTTTTTTTAATGATCTTATTCGACGGGACAGAAATGAAGAGTAAGGCAGATAGAAGATTTGGAGGGAGGGGGGGTGGGGGTGGTCGGAGGACTATGAATCAAAGTTCGCGAACAAAGCCTTTTTATGCGGACCTCAGTCTCGCACACTCAGCCACGGTGCTTCGTTTTACCACCAGGTAGGACGCACCAGTTGGCTGGTTTGAGCCTAATCGTTCTAACCGCGTACAGCGTAATGGTTTCCACATTGCCTGGATGTTGAGGCAGCCAAAAATCAGGGTTTGCTTGCTTCTCGTGTGTGTGTGTGTGTGTGTGGGGGGGGGGGGAGGCACTGATCCAGTGCTGGTGGAGGCTGAGGCTGATCCGCAGTTAAACCTGTGGCTGCATGACTTCAAAGTGCTGCCTGTTTTTGTCTGCCATCTGCCAGCAGTGCTGCTGACCCCCCCCTCAGACCCCCTCCCAAATCCCAGCTATAGCATTTCATGTACCCACCTTTTGCCCCCCACCCACCCAATACAACAGCTTTGTTCGTCCCGCGGTCCCTTATTTATCTGGTCAGGAAACTTCCATCAGCTGGACCGTGGGTTGTTTGTGGACCGTGTGGACTTGCTTTGGTAGGTTGGCTTCAGGGAGCGGGAGAAAACTTTAAACCCGAACATTTCTGTCGAGCGTGCTGGTCAACGGTTTGTGTGATGGGAGGTTTGCAAAAGGGCCGCGCTTACTTTGTGACTGTTCGGCACATGGTCCGAATCGAACCAGGCAGTTGACAGACTGGCCATTTGCACGTCATGTCGAAACTGCTCTCATTTTAGTTTCTGTTGTCCCGTCCGGCCAACAAAAGTGGAAAGACTGCCTCCATTTGCCACTCATTCATCAAAACTAAATGGCGATTGTGAAGTGGGGACGTTGTTTGGCTCCAACACACAGTTGCGTGTGTATATGTGTGTGCGTGTATGGGTGTGGCTTTCGGGTGTCATGGAATTTACACTGAAACTAGCTTGTCACTCCTTCTCCAAACAATAACACAGAGCTCGTCTTCCTGCTTCTGTCACGCGGGCGGTTGTCAAAATATGGGAAGACCCACAGGGCTGTGGTCGGCGAAATGGCATTCCATTCCAGCGTGCTGATTAGCGAGGGCAGTGCGTATGATGAAGAGGTGCTTTGTTTGGGATCATCCAGCACATCCCTGTGTATGTGTGTGTGTAAAAAGCCGCGCTACTGAGAGCCATGCGAGATTTACATAGCCGCGTTGTTTGGCCCCCCTTTTGTCCGGCGATTCGCATTGTTTTGTCGACCAGTTTGGGCTCATTAGCATCTTAATGGCACCGCGGCCTTGTCATTGGGGCGCTGTTCCACTTCAGCGGGCGAGAACAGTGTCGGACAGGCTCGCCGCGTTCTCCCAACGTGCCGCAGGGGCGCGCACAACAATGTGCTAACCTCTCTTAAAACGGCGAAATAACAAGTGGGCCCTGGCTGCTCCATTTTCCTTGCTCCGTTTGCCCCCCCAGACTCCGAACGAAATGCGAGGGCTCTGAGGTCGCACGACAGTACGTCCATTGATTGTTGGGGGGCGCCGACGTGTGTTTTCGTCAGTGTTTTCGAAGGGGAATCCAATTCCGTCGTTTTTGTCGATGTTTCATTATTTGAAGGTTGAGCCCGTGTTGTGGCGGGATGTCACCGTTCGATGAATTATTAAATGCACTGTTCAGGCGGGGTTCCGAAAGGTCAGTGTTCCCCAGTTTTTGGAGCTTTTTGTTTGTTTATTTCTCTCTCTCCTCTTGGAAGTGTTGCTGCTGCGGTCTGCCACTGCTTGAATTGTCCCAGGGTAGCAAAAAGAAGAGGCCGGGGGATGATTTTCTGTCCGTAAATGTCTGTAGGCAAAACTGTTTTCTCAATGTCAAAACAAAGTAAAACGGAGAATTAGTGCGAGACTTTGTAACGAAACGCGTCGCTGAGAGCCGCGTTTGCTGACCCTGCTCAGTGGATTTGGACGCGAACCGGGGCGTGCGACTGAGGCGAGAGCGGCCGGCTGCTCTGGTGAAACTGCCACCCCCCCCCCCCCCACCCCCCTCCCCCCCCCCTTCCCCACACCTCTGGCTGCCGGGGTCAGAAGCGGGGCCGCTGGCCTCGGGCAAACAGAGCGCTCGGGTAGGGTGCGCGCGCAGGCGCAGAGGGCGGCCGGCTGATAAGCCTGGCGAGCCGAGGCCTTGACCAGGAACTGGTTGCCTGGTTACCCTCTGAAAACAGACACGCAGTTCCAGGGAGTGTACACTGCATGTGGGTGTGTGTGTGCTTGTGTGTGCTTGTGTGTGGGTGTGTGTGTGTGTGTGTACGTGCGCTCCAGTTTCTGTACGAAGCTCCCTTCCCCCCCTCCGCTCGCACATATCCCCTATTTAAGCGGAAAAATGCTGCAAATAGTTGTTGGTACAGTAGATGACCACCCACCGTCATGCGATCGCTGAGACGGCTCATCTCGGATGGAGGCGTACGCGGCCCGACCTCGGCCGTTGTCATTGCCCCCCTCACCCCCCCACCCCCCCACCCCCGCAGACATGACTGGAGGTCAGAGTCTCTTGTCCGGGCCCCCCCGCCTGTTGGCTCGAGCGTGTCGCGGCCTCGCCCTCCAGACAGGCGGCCGGCGGCGGGCGGCCAGAGCCCAGAGCCCCCTGTCCTTGGAAATGCAGCGGGGGACACGTAGAATCGGATTACACTCCAGGGACGAGGCTCTGTCCTCCACATCTGACGGCGGGGACGAAGCGGCCATGAATATTCACAGCCCCGGCCGTTAATATTTTAGCATGCCGGCGCCGTACGGCTCCTGTGCCGGCTCCTGCTCGCCCGCACCGCGGGGAGCGCCAGACGCTGCTCCCTCCCGCCTTTCACCCCGCCACGCTGCCCCGCCTCTGCCTACCTTTACCCCCCCTTACCCCCCCCCCCCCCTCCTCCGTTTCACATCTGAATTACGGAACGCACAAATCGCTGGCTGCCGGAGAATCAGCGGGAATGATTAATAGCGGGTGCCGGCCCCCCCTGTCCCGCTAATGGCCGCGCAGCCACTCTGTATGCAGAGCTCATTCCATCCTCGCAGGTACGGGGCTCAAACCGCCTCCCGGAGGAAGACGTATCGGCCGGATTATACCCGAACCCCTCCCGGTCATAAAGGCGCCGTTACGTTGACGGATCTCTCACATTTGGACGTCCTCATCGTGCGCACTGGCGGTTTCGCCTCAGTGGCACAAATCGGCGGCATGAAGGTCGGCGCCCGGGCGTGCGATGGGCCGCTCGCCTGTTTTGCGCGAAAAGCGGTGGGAGATGGGGACGTCTCTCCGCCTCTTGAACGGGACCTGTGGAAACGGGACGCATTCGGGGGGTTGAGGCCGAGCCGTGCCGTCCGAGGGCTTCACCCCCCGGCCCCGGCGAACCGCAGATCCGCATCGACCCCCCCCCCCTTCCCCACCGTCTCCTCGTCCGAACGACGAACAGATCAGTGGGGGGGAAACGAGAACGATGGTCTTTCGGCCGGGCCCGGGCAGATAGCGCTCCGCCGCCGCTGTGATCTGCTGGGCACCGAGGTGCGTGCCAGCAGGGGCCGCGCGGTGGCGTGGACAGTCCCCCCGCCATCGGTTGAAACAAGGTCGGCGGCGCGCTGGTCCCCCCCCCCCGCTCCCCCGAGTCCATCGCTCATCATCACGCCGCGGCGCTGTTACGGCGATAAACAGCCCCACAGCACATTCATCACTTAGCCGCTCCGTGCCCCCCCCCCCCCACCCCCCCCCACCCCCCCCACCCCCCCAAACCAACGCCGTCTGCAGATAAGGAGGCAGAGCTGCGCACTTCTCGGCCAGTGAAGGAGATTTCAAGGATTTCGTTGCAAAACGCTGTATAATCATTCGGAGCAAACGACGCTCGAGTCATCGCGCCGGACGATGTGGCGAGCGTTCTGTTCGTAATCCGGCTGCTCTGCGAGGCAGACGCCTCATGCTGGATTGAACATGGTCTCCCGACTGTGAGCTTTCGCGGGTCACTACGGCACGTGTGTTGCCTTCTGGATTGCCGGCCCACGGCCACCATTCACGTCTCTCCCTTCCCCCCGCTCGAACTTCAGAATCGCCCGCAGTCGGCGACTGTGCTTTCCGGTTTCCCGTCTTTTTGCGTAGCGCTCTCGCGCATCTCGGCCGGGCCGTCGGAGTGTGAGGAGACTCGGCGTGGCAGCCGGGTCCCCCCCCCCCCCCGGGGTGCCGCAGACTGCAGGTGCTGCTGCGCGGCCCGCCCCCGCCCACCTGCTCGGTACGTTGTCAGCCCGGCTCCGCACATGCACGAAACCTCTGTCAGATTATCCCCTCTGCAATTTTAAAGACGCGGCCCTGCTCGTGGTGGTAGTAGTGAGCGGCGGCTACGCATGAGGAGGAGGAGGAGGAGGAGGAGGAGGAGGAGGAGGGGGGCGGGCGGGTGGAAGAACCTTATCATGTAAAACAGGCCTGACCGTCTGTGCCGACAACGGGTCGTTTGTTGCCGGTTCTGACTCGCGTTCGAGGCGTCGCTCTGCGGATAAGTGTTGTATATTGTCTTTATTATCAGCGCGCGTCCAGGCATTGTCTTGCACGGAGCCGAGTTGTGGCAAGACGATTGCGTTTTGTCCCCCGGCCGTGAGCCCCCCGCCCTCTCCGCCGAGAACATTAGCGTTAATTGTGCGTCTAATCTTGAAAAATATTGTGGCAATAAAGGAAATAAAGAGACCGAGAGAGGCAGAAGGTGGGGAGAATTTTGGGAGGGGGAGGAGGGGTGGGGGGGTAAAGCAGCTGTTGAAGGAGCCATTTTTAGCACCTACCTCATTGAAAAACATTACACATTGTCGACTGGCATGTACGGCGAAACGGGCAAACAAGTGTTGTCTGCGCAAAGCCTCCTCCTTGCCTCAGTCCCACTCAGCTTTATTCCCCGCGGTGCTCACATTGTAGTCCCCCTTTGTCCGACTTAGTCCGTTTAATCTTCTTGTTAAATTGCAGAGTTGTGCTAATAACTCCCGTCTAGAAAAACTGGATTTGTTTGAGAAAGAGAGAGAGAGAGGAAAAAAAAAAAAGCCTGTTGCCTTGGACAAAATCCTCATCTACCGGGGCGAGGATTGCTTGTATCATTGTCGATTCCGGAATTATATTGGGGCAGTTGTGTAGAGAAATTTTGACGATTCAGGGCTGAATCTCGTTAGGAGCGTTAGGGGAGCGTTGATACAAAGCGACAAAGAATCGGAGCCATAAAATCCCATTTCTTGTAGCATTTGTGGCCGCACAATCGAGCTGTTGCTAAACTGAAGCCAAAGACTGCCGTGCAAATCCTTTGAATTTGGAACGTGAAAAGAGGGAGAATATTAAACATAGGTTCTAATGTTAATCCGGACGAGCTCAGCAACGGTACATCTCTCGCAACATCTGGGTGTTATTTACGTGGCATGGAGTGAACCGCACCATCCCCCCCACCCCCCTTGCATTTCGAATGCGTCCGATTGCGGCTCGTATCGATGGCTTGCAAGTGTCGGAGAAGGAAGCATGTGGAGGGACGCTGCCAGCGCCTGCATTTCCGCAAAAATTTGCCTAATCCCCTTGGAAATGTGAACGCAAGGAATCGTTTCCTTTCATGAATGAGCATTACACGAGATTAGATTAGATGAAACCTTTCGCCATGACAAAATCAGGTCAGCGCGGGGAGAGACAATGGGGAAAAATATGCTCGCGCTCCTCCTATTACATTCTCCTATTAGATGCTCGGCGCAAGGTCTGGACTCCCATTTACTCGCTATGGTTTTACGGCCAGATGTCCAGAGCCAGTGTGGTCCGCCAACACCCCCCACCCCCCACCCCCCCACCCCCTCTCCCATTAACATTCATTAAAGTGATCTTCTCCTCGTCCTCGAGCCTCTGAAGTTATCATACTCCAGGGCGCTTGTTGGAGCCATAGGTATGATGACCGGGACATCTGCTACAGTTGGGTATGGTGGGGGTGGGGGGGGGTGTGTGTGTGGGGGGGGGGGGGGACTCTGAGCCTGAACCGCAGCAAGGTCGGCAAGCCACAACAGACATTTAATTACTGTAGTGCATCTCGCCGCCATGCGAGGAGGCCGGCAGCTGGCCCGGCCGCCCTCCCAAAGAGATGGGATTGGACTGAAAATAGCTCGCCGACTGGCCGGTTTATGGTGGCCAGGATGCACGTTGCGGCGCAGGCCTGATCGCGGTGCGCTGCCGCCTTCGATAAGCAGGCGCGCCGGGGCACCCGGGACGCCGTTGTTGCCGCCGGGTTCCCCAGGAGCCGGCTGTTAAGTGTCTTAACGGAGCGCATGGGTAATTCACGGGCTGGCTGTCTTCTCTCTGACTGGCCGGTAATTGGAAAGAGAAGAGTAAACCCACCCCCCACCACCACCACCACCACCACCACCATCCCACTGGCACGTCAACTCTTTTCAGGCTTTCAGACACGGAGCAGCTCGCCTCCCGAACGTCTGCGCGACGTCCGACAACGCCGAGGGGATGATTTATCGGCGACGACGAGAGCCGGAGCGCGACTCGGAGCTGCAGATTAATGACCTGTGCGCGCACATGGGGGGGGAGGAAGAGAAAGCCTCTCTCTGATAAAACGGAAAAAAAAAGAAAAGAACCGACTCCGACTCTCACGGCTCGGCCATTAGCATGTACGGCGGCGCCGTAGCATCCCGGGGAGCTTCGAGAGGCCCTGTCGGAGAGCTGCGCGCAATGAGTTCAGACGGGATAAGTCCCTCCGCGAGATAAAGTGTGCGCGTGTGTACCCTTGACCCGGATCCACGCGAGCGTGCACAAACGGGGGGGGACGCCCGTGCCGGGCCCTGACGCGTCTATCGGAATTCAATACGCGGACAGGTATCAAACGCGGGGCCTTGCTAGTCGCGCCCCTGCTAGCATCGGCCGAGGCGACGCGCGAGGATGCTAGCAGGTGCCAGGGAGGATGCTAGCAGGTGCCAGGGAGGATGCTAGCAGGTGCCAGGGAGGATGCTAGCAGGTGCCAGGGAGGATGCTAGCAGGTGCCAGGGAGGATGCTAGCAGGTGCCAGGGAGCCGCCCGCCCTTTGTCCCTCGCTGCCGTCCTCATTGAGATGCGCCTCGGGCCGGGCGCCGGCCGGTTCGACCGTCCTCTCTGCGTCCCGGCTATCGGCTTCGCTCGGCTTTTCATTACAACGCGGCACGGCTGCTGCGCTCTGATCCACAAGCAATTTCATGCTCGGCAGTCCAATTTAATGTGGCTGTAACGTACACGCCGACGTACACCGCGTTCAATGTCCCTCTGCCCGGAGTTTCCGTCGGCCCTCTGAAGGATTCTTTCTTTTCCCCCCCTTTCCCCTGGATGCGCGGCTTGTCGAGATGGATCTAATTGGTTTACGAAGCCCGAGCGGGGTCGAGACGACAAACCGCCGGCTGGCCGCGGCTCCGGAGTCTTGAATCCCCTCTGAATGGGAACCGTGCGTCCCTAATGGGCTGCCTCTCGCTCGCTCGTTCCGTCTGACCCCGCTCCTCCCGCTCGGCCCGTGCGCGGCCCCGGAACTCGTGGGATAAACGCCGTCATGCTATGTCACCGCCCAAATTGCTAGGCTCGCCGCTTTCTGCGGAAGGGCTAAACTAGTGCAGTTATTTTTAACGCTCCCAATCGCATCTTGTCATTGAATGTGTTATGCGGAGTAGAATGGCTGTTATGAGCTCCCCCCACCCCCCACCCCCCCCCCCCCTCGTGCCGAGGCAGAGAGAACGAGCTGGAGGCACGAATAAACCCAGTGGTCTCGCTTAGGTTGTAACAACAACTGACAGCCTTCGCCTGGAGCCTCCTACAGGGCTCGGCACTCAGGTGCGCTCACTACACCTGCCTTCAAGAGGCTCGACGTGGTGAAGAGACTTCGGCCTTTTTTCTTTTTTCAAACATCGGATTTGTTACTGTGCCTGCGCAGAGCGAGGCAGGGAAAGGAAACGGATTATCCATCTCGTTATCTTTTAACAGCAGTCTTATCTCGATGTCCTGTTGCAGCGTCTCCCCCCCCCCGCGCAGAGGACAGGAAAGGGACTGTCTGTGTTGTTACACTTTCACAAAGACCCCGCTCCGACCGCCCGCCACTGCTTTGGACAGGATGAGAGGCTTTGCGGGGGAAGGGACGTCATAAATGCGTTTGAAAAGGAATTGATGTTTTAGCAGTTATTACAAAGTACTTTGCCAGTGTGCCACTTTTTGCCCGGGTCCCGGGGCAGCTTTCAGCAGCAATCAGATAGCTTTTCAGAGAAATGGGCTATGTCGGTCCGCTGGCCTTTGACAGCACACTCCGGGCGAAAAAACACACATGCAGGACTGTGTATTTTCACCCAATGTCCAAAAGACCACCAGCACACATTGTCCTTCGGGCAGGGGGCCTAATTTTAGAGCAGAACCGAGAGGAAGCGGGGTGAGCAGAGCGGCCCCATCGATGCCTCCCAGCCAATCCAGCTGACAGCCATACGCGCCTGTGCACGGCTTGCTTAAGAACGGCTTCCACGCACAGGTAATATCTTCCTCTGCAGCTGCTGGCTCTCTGCATCCTACAAAACCGGGTTACGGAGCCACTGCTTCGGTTGGATGGAGAGGGGGTCGGTTCGCTAAAATGCAGTTTTCAGGACTGCTCGTTGGGGGAAAATAACGAGCCGCACAAGCCATAGAAGCGGTTTTGAGATCGAGTTCCTTCTCTGTAAATAAGGTCCAGACCCCTTTAACGGCTTGCTCAGGCTCACAGTGATTGTCAGGAGTGGATTGTCTAGCGCGCTGGAAAATGAAAATAATTGAGATGCACAGAGAATGTGGCAAAGTCGTCTCTGCCGGCTGCCTCGGTTTTAATGCCGGGAGGACGAAGAAAACCCTTCAGAGAGAACTGATGTCGGATTATTGGAAATGCAAATGAAAACCCCGCCGTTCGACTGCGCAAGATTCCCGGGAAGATGCACGCGCTCTGAAGGGACGGCGCCCTGCTCTACTTTTGCACGGCCGCACAGATATGACCTTCACGCGAGACTCCTCAGAATCGCCGTTCGGCATGGATATCGATCTCACTCACTCCGGCCTGCTTTTGCAGCCCGTGACACGGGGAACGTCTCACCGCTAGAGAAGGGAGTGGATTTAGTTGAATCTGCAGCTGAGGAGACGGCGACTTCTCAAACATGACGGTCCGGCCCGGGGGGGGGGGGCATGAAGTACAAACCTTGGTATGGTCTCGCCAGCTCTCTGACTGACCTCAGCCTCGCTTCCAGGAATCCCTCAGAACTTGGATCTCCCTGCGGGGAGCCGGGTGAGAAACTTCTAAACGGGATTTAAAGATTCCTCGCTCGCTACAAAAATCGTTTACAAGCTGTGAAACTCCCCAACAGGGGTGTTACTGACCGTGGAGCTTATCAAACCTTTTCTTTCTGGCCTCCTCCCTAGCTGCTGGTCTGAAACTGCAAAGCACAAGGGGGGAGGGAGGGCTCTCGCTTAGCATCTTTTGAGATATCCGGTCACAAATTCTGATCAGGGCGACCTCAACTCGACTGATTATTGAAAAACACCTCTTTCTCCTTCCTTTTATGGTCGACATCATCGTTGGGTCATCCTTCATCCTCCAAATGTCAGTTTCACGATAGTGATTTCCAATCCCGGTCAGAGCAAGCGGTCACATTCCTTTTTTCCAAGTGGAGTTGACCGCGTGGAGTGGAATGAGGGGGAGGGGGGGGGGGGGGGCGCGGGGGGGCAGGAATCTGTCGGGAGGCATTTCCCTTTGAACTGCTGGGATCTCATGGTGGCCCCTGCAGTCCGTCTGGCCTACGCAGCAATCCTGTTAGCCGCCTGGCACCGGGCCACGGCACTCTCCACCTCCCTATAGATGTTTACGCTACGAACAGTCGTGTGTGTGTGCACAGCAGTCAATCGGCGACCAAAGGCCCGAGTGGCATGGGAGCGCCGTCGCCGCCGCGTTTCAGGCGGTACGAGGAAGCGGCCCGTTACCGCTGAGGAGGGCAGAATCCGGCCCAGCGCGCCCCTATCCTTCTCACGGTGCACCGGGCGCACTGTTTACCTCCTCCTCCTCCCGTGCTCCACCTCTCGGCACCACATGAAACTGCTGAGCTCGCCAAATCCACCCCCACCCGCCCCCCACCCCCCCACCACCCAAATGTGAAACTGTTTCCCTTCCCGGAGACTCTCGGCGTTGGCGAAAAGCGCCGCCGCTCCCCTAATGATGTTGAAAGCCGGGCTCGTTAGGCGTCCCGGGCAGCGCTTGTAATCCTTCACCTCGCCGCCGCTCTCACGAGGAATGTTCCAGCGTTCACGCTCTGTTGCTTTAAGCTGACTTCTGGCGCGCTCACCTCTGGCATAATCGGGCCCAGCTGTGGGAGACGTCGGCCGCACGTTTAGCTCTGCCTTTTGAGTTCGGGTCCGGACGCTGCTCGACCAGGGGTTTCGAAGGCGCGCGCCCGTCCCATCCTGTCCCAGTTGGAAGCGTCCAGGGTCCGTGGACGGTGCGAGGGGAAGTCGCCAGCGCTCGGCTGCACTTGTGCCCCAGTGTTTGATCAGCGATGCTGCCTCCTGATCACAGTTGGCATGGTGCCCTGGGGGCCCGGACAGAGGCTGGGGCTGGGGCTGGGGCTGGGGCTGAGGCTGGGGCTGGGGCTGAGGCTGGGGCTGAGGCTGGGGCTGGGGCTGGGGCTGGGGCGCCGCCAGGGGCCTGCTCTCTATCAGCCACTTTATTTGTTTTGGGGGATGGTGGTGGAGGGGGGGGGGGGGGGGGGGGGGGGGGGGGGGGGGGGGGGTCAACAGTGGGGGTCAGCAGCAGCATGCGCGCCTCCCCCTCAATTCAGAGAAAGCGAGACCCCCGGTGTGACTGCACCCCCCGGAGACACTTCCACCGTCTTTGAGCTCCTTCTTTTTGCACCACCGTGACGTGCTTCAGGTGAACTCCACCGATCCCCCCCCCCCCGGAAAAGAAACCGATGCGAGACGACAAAGAGGGGTAGCTCTCGCTTTGGCGCACAGCACGCGCGTCGAGGTGAAAAGCGAATTCCTGCATTTCATCTCGTCTACGTAATGTGATGGCAGGCGTAGCAGCCAACAAATACCTGACTGCTAGATCACCCCCCCCCCCCCCTGCTTTTACCCGGGCCTACGCTCTCTCTCTCTCTCTCTCTCTCCATTTGATTGATTTAAAACCTCCACCTGATCCACACACACGCGCGCACACACACTCCACCCCACCCCACCCCATCTGCAAAGAGGATTGAGGCACGGTGTGCGTTTGTGACACACATTTCTGTTTCACGCCATCTCCCAAGTCGCGCAAACTGCTTTCACCTGTTCTCTAATTGCTTGCAGGGCAAGATTTTTAAAAAATATTTATATATATATATATATATATATATATATATATATTTCTCAACCTCCTGCCAAGGAAGACATGATTCAGCAATTGGTCCCCCCGGGCTTCTTTTCTCTCGACGCCGGGACCCGGCTGGCTTGTGTTGGCGTATCCCGCGTGTCATGACTGCGTCCACGCCGGGGCGTTTTAATGGACGCCTCTCGCACTCGGCACCTCCGCTGGCTTCGTCCCCCGCTTGCCGTCCTTTCCCACGAGGACCTTATCAGCAGGCTCTCCGGGCTCTCGGGACTGGCGTCTGGCCTATCGGCTTCACGGCACGGCCCGGGGCCCCCACATTGTCACCAGCGTCTCTGGGCTTCAACACCGTCCTGAAGGACACAGGCCTCGTCTTTGTTGGTATGCGTGCCTGTGTGTGTGTGTGTGTGTGTGTGTGTGTGTGTGTGTGTGTGTGTGTGTGTGTGTGTGTGTGTGTGTGTGTGTGTGTGTGTGTGTGTGTAGGTGTGTGTGTGTGTGTGTGTGTGTGTGTGTGTGTAGGTGTGTTCTTTGAGACACCGGGCTTCTTATCTGGCTCTTCAGGGTTCCTCAGATAAATCTGCCTCCTCTTACGGGGGGTGGGGGGGGATGGAGGAGGGAAGGAGCCCAGGCTGAGCTTGGGTTGCTTTTAGTGGATTTTTTCCTTTTTTTCCCCCCCTTTTTTTTAAAAACACTTCCTGGAGCCAGAGAGGTCACAGAGGGGGCGGTGGCTGCCTCAAATCCACCGTCCTACACCTTGTCCAATGCCAATGCATCTATACATTTAAAAAAGTACAAACCCCGAGGCCTTGACTCCGGAGTCCTGTGATGAAGACCCTTTTGATTAACTGACCATTAAGGGACGAGCCAACATGAATTTGTCCTCCGGGATCCTGTCTCTGCCCCCCCCCCCCCCCCCCTTTTCCACAGTCCCTCAGTCATTTAAAGCCGTGGCCTCTCTGCCAGCCTTTCACTGTAATGCCGCGACCATTAGTCGGCGTAGGCCGAGCGAGAGCGAAGTGAATCAGAAACTGCGTCTCCATGCGTCCATGCTGCGAGTGCTCGCTGCGGACCGGGCCGCCCGGGCTCATCTGAAAGCCGTCAAGCTCGCTCGGGCGCCGGAGCAAAGCGCCCGTCATCCGTCACCCCCCCCCATCGTTTTAACGTTCAATTATGTCAAAAACAGCCCGCAGGCCATGGGCACGGTGAACGGACGAACGGAAGCTCTGTGCGGCAAGCGGAGGCTTTCGGGCATGGTTCAGCAGCCGCAGCCCTCTGCAACACTAAATAAACCGGGGGCCGGGGGAGGGGGAGGGGGGAGGGGGAGGTGGGGGGGGTGGGACGGGGGGCTCCCGCATAACTTCACATCGAACAGCTCCAGCGGCAGCGCCGGGGGACCGGCCTCCACAGCCTCCCGTTTGAGCGCCGGCCAAGTTGGGAAACTATGCTCTGCTCCAGCCGAAATAATTGATGTTCCTCGGCGCTGTCACGGGGGACTGACAGAAGTGTTTATGATGGGAGGGAGGGGGGCTGCGCCGTTTAATCGGGTTCCTCCCCCCCCCCAACTCCCCAGTGGTTGACGCTTTACCGTAATCAATCCCTGGTGTTCATTCCGCCACCCCGCCATTGACCGGAATTGTGCCGCACACGCTTACGCCTCCTCGCAACCCATTTGGCCGGAATGCTACGTCCATGGCACTCGCTCCCACCGAGCTTTGCATCGGACTAAGTGCGGGGGCGGCGGCACAGAGAGTACACATAAAGGCTAAAAGGAGGTAAATCCCAAGTGCAACACCACGCCCCCCCCCCCCCCCCCCCCCGCCCCCCCCTCCCCTTTCACCCAGCCCAGCCCTTTCTCCTCGCCGTCGTCGGGTTGTGAGCCGCAAATAGCTCCCGCCCCTCGTCTCCCCGCGGTAGGACTTTGGCTTTCCAGCCTCTACTCTCCCCAGGATGCTCATTAGGGTCAAAAGGAAGAGAGAGAGAAAGAGGCTTACGAGCCTCTGCGGCGCTGCCAAGGCTGTGAGGGTCTTCAGCCCGGCCGGCACAAAAGGTCAGCGGAGGTTGGCCCTCGTCGGAGCGCCTCCCGCTCCCGGGGCTCGTTGCCGTCTGCGGGCTCGGCTCCACACACCCACGCCCCGTCCCTCAAGGAGGGGCAAGAGGCCAGCGTGCAGATGCATGTGTCGGTATCGGTGCTTAGTAGAAGTCATCAGAAACGGTGTCACTGTCGCAGTTATGTAGGCCATCGGGTTATATAGGTTATCATGGGTTGTAGTTGATGAACAAAAACGGTATGAGTGTGTTTATGACCGAACAAATTGGCCGTCGGCCGTTGCGATCGGGCTTGTTTGGGCTCACACTGATATCACCATCTGGGCTGCGCCGCTTTTCCACAAAATTAGTTCAAATGGAGAAAAATCCCAACAAACGCCTGTCATCGCGACAGCCTGTCTTCCAGGGAGTCCAGAGCCGCGCACGGCACACACACACACACACACGCACACGCACTACACGGGCTCGAATGCAAACGCAGCGCGTGCACGTCTCCATCCCGCC